>PVHX01002867.1:0-156534 GCA_004024805.1 Geosciurus inauris
ATGCCGTTTTTGTTACTATTGCTTTGTAGTAAAGTTTAAGGTCTGGTATTGTGATGCCTCCTGCTTCACTCTTCTTGCTCAGGATAGCTTTGGCTATTCTGGGTCTCTTATTTTTCCAAATGAATTTCATGATTGCCTTTTCTATTTCTATAAGAAAGGCCTTTGGGATTTTAATTGGGATTGCATTGAATCTGTATAGGGCTTTGCGTAGTATGGCCATTTTAATAATATTGATTCTGCCTATCCAGGATCATGGGAGGTCTTTCCATCTTCTACGATCTTCTTCAATTTCTTTATTTAATGTCTTGTAATTTTCATTGTAGAGGTCTTCCACCACTCTTGTTAGATTGATTCCCAGTATTTATTTTTTGGAGACTATTGTGAATGGAGTAGTTTTTCTAATTTCTCTTTCAGAGGACTCATTGCTGATGTATAGAAATGCATTTGATTTATGGATATTGATTTTATATCCTGTAAATTTGCTGGATTCATTTATTAGTTCTAGAAGTTTTCTGGTGGAACTTTTTGATCCTCTAAGTATAGAATCATGTCATCTGCAAATAATGATAGTTTGAGTTCTTCTTTTCCTATTCATATCCTTTTAATTTCCTTTGTCTGTCTGATTGTTCTGGCTAGAGTTTCAAGGACTATATTGAGTAAGAGTGATGAGAGAGGGCATCCGTGTCTTATTCCAGTTTTTAGAGGGAATGCTTCCAATTTTTCTCCATTTAGGATGATGTTGGCCTTAGGCTTATCTTATATTGCTTTAACAATGTTGAGGTATGTTCCAACTATCCCTAGTTTCTCTAGTGTTTTGAACATAAAAGGGTACTGTATTTTGTCAAATGCTTTCTCTGTGTCAATAATAAAAAAAGTAAAAAAAAAGTCTTAATGTAAATAAACAGGTATGGTTCCTTTCACCTCCAGTTGTTGGTATTGTCCATTGTTTGCTGGGCTTTCCCCACTGGTGTCCTGGGTGTGGATTTCACAGCAGGGTGTAACTCTGGTTCGGGCCGCTGGTGGAATTGCTGCCTTTCCACGGTGCTCTGTGTTGAGTTCAGTTTGTTCCCATGAGCTGTCCCACACCCCCTCGTGTAGAACAGGCCCTGCCCAGGGAAGGCCCTGGGCTGGGGCTCGGAACTGCTCACAGCGGAGCTGTAGGCAGCGGCGCTCTGCTGCCCTTTGCTGCTGAAGTCACGCTGCTTATGCCCAATTGCTGCTGTCTGGTGGCCCTGCGTACACGCGCAAGTGAAATTCCTGCAGGGACAGCTGTAGGATGATGTCCAGAAGCTGGCTGGGAGATGGTATTTCCACAACTTCAATCACCGGTTCTGGAGAGATTGACCACAGTGTCCGTCTAGGTCGCCATCTTGGAACTGTCCCTATAAGTTTTAATTTGCATGCTGTTCTGAGTGGCAAGATAAAATCCTACACCATCCAGCTTTGTCTCACCCAGGACATAAATCCTCCTTTTGTCTACTTTATCCACCATATCCACACTGTATATGCCACCCACTCATCACTCACTCAGTAGTCCTCTAAGTTATCAAAAGAACTGTCATTGTATTGCAGTGTTTGTGTTCAAGTAACTCTTATTTTTCTTAGTAACAGTCCTGAACACAGGAGTAGTGATGTATAGGTGACGTTGGGGCATAAAACATGGAGAGACTGAAAAACTCTGATATTCTGAGAAAGTGTTGCAGGTTGTATATGAAAAATATATGGTAGATATACTATTTACATGAAGTTCAAAATATTTCAGAAATTTGCTTGTGATTTCTTTTTAGAATCTTGATGATTTATCAGTATTTTTGTTAGGGTTATTCCTATATAAGTCACAAACCATACCGTTCACCCATTTAAAATTTACAAGTCAATCATTTTTACTATATTCATAGACATAAATATCTATCACCAAGATCAATTTTAGAATATTTTTATTATCCCAAAATAAAACTTCATCTTCCTTAGATTTTATCCCTCAATTCCCATGCCCACATTCATTCCTAGGCAACCACTGATAGATGTTTTGTATCTGTAGATTTGCCTAATCTGAATATTTAACATAAATGGAATTGTGTAATAAATATGAGGCTCCTTTCCACTTACTTCTTTCCCTACATGCAATGTTTTCAAGGCTTATCCATGTGGAAACATAGGTGTAATTACTTCCTTTCTATTGTCAAATGATATTTCTTTGTACAGATATACTACATTTTGTTTTATCTTTTCATCTATCGATGGGCATTACTTTGTTTTACTTTTTGTCTATTATGAAAAATGCAGAAATGTACATCTGTGTACATGTTTTTGTTTATGTATGTATTAATTTCTCTTGGGTAAATAGTTAAAATTGGAATTGCCAGATCATATAGTAATATTATGTTTAAGGAGCTGACATTTCCCAAAAGAAATGTATCATTTTCATTTCCACCAAAAGTGTATGAGTTTTCCAATTTTTCCATTCCCTTGTCAAAACTTGTTTTTTGTCTTTTTGAATCTAGCCATCCTAGTGGGCACAAAGTAATATCATTGTGGTTTGGTTATGCATTTCTCAATGAATAATGATATTGATCTTTTTCGTGTGCTTATTGGCTTTTCATGTATCCTCTATAGAAAAATTTTGTTTAAGAATCTTTGTTCATTTTGAATTGAGCTTTTATTTTATTACTGAATTACAATGCTTTAATTTATATTCTCTTGTCAGGTATATAATTTGCCAAGTTTTATCCCTTTGTAGTTTTTTTTTTAATGTGTCTTCTGATGCACAGAAGTTATTACTTGATGATATTCAGGTGATCTGTTTTCTTTTGCTGCTATGCTTTTGATGTCACTTAAAAAAAAATCTGTTAACAAATCCAAAATCATGAAAATGTATACCCACGTTTTCTTCTTTGTGTTTTATTGTTTTTGTCTTATGTTTAAGTCTTTAATTTGCTTCAAATAAATTGTTGTACATAACAACAATTCCAACTTCATTCTTTCCCGTGTGGATATATAGTTTTCCCAGCACCACATTTTGAAATGACTGTCCTTTCCTGTAGAATTGTCCTGGCACTTGTCAAAAATCTTTGAACCACGAACATGAGGGTTTATTTCCAGGTAATTTGTTTTATTTCATTGGTTTATGGGTCTCTCTTTATGCCAGGACTGTAGTATTTTGATTATTGTAGATTCATAGTAAGTTCTGACATTAGGTAGTGTTTAAATTTGTTCATTTTAAAGATTGTTTTACCTACTCTAGATCCCTCAATTCTTTGAGAGTCTTAGAATTCATTTGTTAATTTCTGCAAAGAATTAAGCAAAGATTTTGGCAAGGATTGCACTAAATTTGTTGATTATTTTAGGAGGTATTGCTATTTTAACAAAAATATATCTTTCCATTCATACACAAAGGTTTTCTTTCCATTTATTTCTTCTTTTATCTTTTTCAACAATATTTTGTAGTCTTCAGCCTGTTTTGCTGGAAAGTTTTACATTTCTTTTGTTAAATTTATTCATAGTATTAATTCTTGATGTAAATATAAATGTTTCTTAACTTCACTTTTGGTCGGTAAGTAAATTTTTGAACATATGATTACTTGTGCTTTGCCAAAAATTTCTGCTATTGTCTTCTAATATAATTCAGTTTTTGCTTGATTTTTTTCTTTCTTTCTCTTTCTTTTTTTTTCTTTTCTTTTTTCTTTCTTTCTTTCTTTCTTTTTTTTTGTGTGTGTGGTGCTGGGGATCAAACCTAGGGCCTGTTGTGTGTTAGGCAAGTGCTATACCACTAAGTTATATCTCTATCCCTTTTGCAAAAAATTTTTTTTCAGTATTGGGGATGGAACCCAGGAGTGCTTTAGCATTAACCTATATGTCCAGTTCTTTTTATTTTTTCAAGAGATGATCTTGCTAAGGCTGTCCTTAACCTTGCAATCCTCCTGCTTCAGGCTCCCAAGCAGCCACAATTACACTCAATTTTCTATACTTCTTTTATTCACTTAAAAGACATTAAAATTGTAATTAACAAATGTAAGTTTACTTATCTCTTATTTTATTTTTGTAATATTTTTGCTTCATGTATTTTGAATGTACCTATAATTAGGTACTAATTATAGGTACCTATAATTGATGTACCTATAATTAGGATCAAGTCTTTTTTATCAATTGGGATGCTTATCAATAGGCAATATAATAGTCCTCTTTATAACATTCTTTTTTTAAGATCACTTTGTCTGAAATTAACATGCTAACTCATGAGTTCTCTCTCGTACTATTTGCAGGTAATTATTTTGTAGCATTTACTTTTGACTTATCTGTGTTCTATATGAAGTCAAATGTTTAGAAAGCACATTTTTTTCTTTAATCCAGACAACAACCACTGCTTTCTTATTAAAATGTTTAACCACATTTAATGTTATTATGAATGGTTTAAGTTTAAATCTATCATCTTGATATTTTAGAAACATTTTTTCACATCCATGTGCAATTTTCTTCTTTTTCTAGATTTACTGAGTAATTTTAGTATTTCATTTTATTTATACCATTTGCTAATAACAATATCTTTTTATGGCTAATATTTATGAGACTAGCATCTTTAAATTATAGTATGGCTTCAAATACTGCTACATGATGTGATGGACAGTATAAAAACCTCACAAGTCTCTTCTTCCATTTCCTTCTCCTATGTGTGCTATTTTTAGATACATCTACTTGTACATCTTGTACATACATTATAAACCCATGGAACATTGTTTTGCTTAAATAATTATCTTTTCTAAAACATAAAAATTAAAATACTGTATTTATCCATGTTCACCAATTCTTATGCTCTTTATTCCTTTACATAGATTCAATATTCTATAGTAGATTAGTTGTATTAATCCAAAACTATCAAATAGGTCAAAGTGGATAATAAGAGATAATTATTAAAAAATCCAATACTGATTGTGAATTATAATATTCTTTATTATAGTCTTATCAGTTCTTTTAAAGAAATTTTAAAGTTCTGTCATTAAGAGAATATGTAGTTTGGATTTTGATATCATTTTCATGAATTGATTCTTTTATTTTCATAATTGATTCTCTTTGTTTCTGGTTACACTACTTTTCACGATTCTCCCTTGTCTGATATTAGCATGAATATATTAATGTAATGGTTAATTTTATGTGTGAAGTTGGCTGGGCCATTCAATCTGTTATGATTTGAATGTGAGGTGTCCCCCTGAAAGTTCACATGTGAGAGCTTTGGCAAGAAGGTTTAAAGAGGAAATGATTGGGTTACAAAAGCCCTAACACGATCAGTGAATTAATCAACTGATGGAATTAATCGAGTGGTAACTAGGTGGGATGTACCTGGAGGAGGTAGGGCATTGGGGGAATGGTTTGGGAGTATATATTTTATCTGGCAAGTGGGTCTCTCTCTGCTCTTAGATCATTATGTGAGCTGCTTCCCTTAGTCACACTCTTCTGCCATGATGTCCAGTCTCACCTCAAGCCCCATGGAATGGAGCCAGGCTTCTGTAGACTGACCTCTGAAACCATGAGCTCTCAAATTAAACTTTCCTCCTCTAAAGCTGTTCTGGCTGGGTCTTTTAGTCACAGCAGCAAAGAAGCTGACTAAAACACCATCTATTTGGTCTAATCATTCTAAGTGTTTCTGTGAGGGTGTTTTGGATGACACTGACATTTTAATTGCTGAAATTTGAGTAAAAAAGGGATAGCTTCCCAGTCCTTTTGTGTTCTGAAACAGACTTCAGAACTTTGCACCCAAACTGGAACATTGTCTTCCCCTTCTCCAGTTTGATTGCTCACCCTGTAGAGTTTGGACTTGATGATTTCCATAATCATGTGAGCCAATTCCTTAAAATAAATCTCTCTCTTTTCCCTTTCTCACCCTCTGTTTTCCACACACACACAAACAAACATATACCCTATTGTGTTTTTCTGGAAAATTCAATATAACAAGTTTTTAGGATTTTCTAATGCATAGTTAAAATTTTTTCCCACATATTAATTCCATGTACAATTACCCATGACCGCAATAGTATTTTTCAGAGATTTGGACTTCACCTCTTTTCATCTTTCTCCTTTTTATAGTCTGGTCCACAGATTTTAGACACTTCAGCAATCCTGATCTCTAATCTCTTCATCATCCTTAGCAAGACCACTGCACAAAAGTACATTCAAAATAGCACATTGCTAATAAACTCTTACTAATTTGCATCATACATATAGAATCAGAGAACACGGATAAATGAATAAGATAAGAATAAATTCTTGATTCAGAAAAAAGAATAAACTATTGGTGGGAGCTAGTTTTCTTTTTTCATTCACATAACATGTATTAAAACTTATCCTAAACCGGGCGCGGTGGTGCACACCTGTAATCCCAGCAACTTGGAAGGCTGAGACTGGAGAATCGCGAGCTCAAAGCCAGCCTGAACAATGGTGAGGGGCTAAGCAACTCAGTGAGACCCTGTCTCTAAATAAAATACAGAACAAGGCTGGGTATGTGGCTCAGTGGTCTAGTACCCCTGAGTTCAATACCTGATACAAACAAAAACAAAAACAAAACTTATCCTACTATAAGCTGATATACAAACATGAATTTGATGGAACATCTCACAGTTTTTACTCAGTTCTACTATGTGTCTACTCTACAATTTGGTAGTTCACCTCTGAGTTTATTCCAAAGGGATCCTTACATAATACTTGTAAGTATATAGCATATGTGATTGTCAAAATAGTCACTATGGCCAGGTATGGTGGCACTTGCCTGTAATTCCAGCTATTCATGAGGATGAGGCAAGATCTCAAATTCAAGGCCAACTTTGGCTATTTAGTGAGACTCTGTCTGAATATTGAAAGATATAAAAAGGGATGGGGGTGTAGCTCAGTGGTAAAATACCCCTGAGTTCAATCTCTAGTACAGGAAAAAAATTCACTGTATTTCTTATAAAATCTTCTTCATTGGGCCCATCCTATGAAAGTATTGGAATTGCTACCCAATTCATGTTACACTTGGAAATGGAACCTAACTTGACCATTGAAGTATGAGTGAATATGACATGTACGCTTTCTAAAAAGAATCAGCTTTAAAGAAACATAGCAAGCTTCCTGTGCATATCTTTCTTTTGTCACAAGAATGGTTAATTGTATGTTGACAGGGACTCTCCCTTAAACCTAGAACCCGGTATAAATTGGTGATAGAGTAGAGACACAGACAATGTGGAATGCAAATAAGAATTAGACTTTTGTATTTGTAAGTTACTGTAATTCAGTTGATGTTGGTATTTATAGCACAATTTCACAAAAATGGATGGATTTACTGTGGAATAATGTATAGTAGTTAGAGGAAACTAAGTGTATGCAAAGCAATATGTTTGGATCTTAAATATCTAGTGAAGAGTGAAAACAGGAAGTAAAATACAAGATCTCTAATGCAGTATAGTTCAGTAAATTAAAAGCAAAAATGAGAAAAGCTACCTATATTCCACCAATTCAAAGACTCATGTAAAATACGTTAGAACATCTGCCTGTAGAAGTTACCAAGAATGAGAATAGGAATAAGGAATAAAAAGATACAACACAATACAAATTAATAAATGAGTTAACTTGCATGTGACTATGTGCATGTGATATAATAGGTATAGTTCTTTAAAAGAAGAAAAATATTAAACATGTGGAAAATAATTGGGAGATTAATTTTGACCTTCTTCATCTGAGGGTCAAAAAGATAACAAAGAAAAATACAAGAGAGAGAATGAGAGGAAAGAAAGAAATTTTTTATGGACAGTTACAGAAGAGGATGTTTCACTGAGTAGGCAGAAATTTAGCAGTATCAAAATGCCATGAAAGGGCAAAGAAGTTAAGAATTGACAAGTGATTATTTGTTTTGCCATTTCAAAGTCCCTCATGCAATCCTGAGTTTCTCTAATTGTAGGTATTATGAAGGCGTGGGGCTGATTTAGAGGGAAGATTTGGAAGCAGTTGGTCAAGGAACTGTGTAATTGCTTCTATCCCTTCCTCCTAACCTTTTACAGGAGAGAAGAATATCTGACAGCATTACTTACGTGTCTAAGCCGGAAAAAATGTTCTTTTCACTGCTTTTGTGGTGACTGCACCTTAGACATGTTGGCCAAGGCATACGGTGTTGTGGAAAGTCCCTGTGGCATTCAACAGAAATTGTCAGATCACTTTCAGTCTAGTCTTTGAGAGATTATGGTTGTCTCATTCCAGAACACACATAATAGTTACCTTAGATAAGCTTTTATTTCCTTTCTGTGATTTCTCTTTTCTAAGCCTATTGGAATTGTCTTTGTTAGCTCAGTACAGGAGTGGGTGGCTCACAGGTATGGGCTGGCTTCAGTTCCATTGCATTCTCTAGGTGCACTCTGTGTCCTTGGCAGAATCCTGGAGGACAGAAACCTTTGTACAGCAGTACATGTGGTTTTTCTCTCCTCTTGCTTTCACGTTTTCCTAAAAGAATTAAATTCATGGCAAAATAAAGTACTATTCTGTAGTTACTCTCTAGTTTTCCATGATTCAAATTTTTGTTGGCTAGGTTATTCCACAATTTTTAGGACCTGAGAGCTTCTTGATATGATACATCATTCCCCGCCCTCTTCTCTCTTTTTCATGCTTATTTTATGGGAAAGAAAATGAAGAGTTTGTGATAAGGAAGAATGCTAATTTCTCAAAGCACTTTCAGCTCTATATTCCTTATAGGAAAAAAATGAATTAGAGAAAGGAAAGATAAGAAAATAAGACACGAATTATAGAAGATTGTTATTTTTAAACCAGAATTAAAACTAGAAAAAAGTGTAAAATTCTCAACAATGAAAGTAGCTTATTGAATGTGAGTTTTGGAGAGCTTATAAATTTTTAGTTCTTACCCCCTATTCACTTCCATTTCTTGGAAGATTCTCCTGAGGTAGATTATGTTTTATTGGAATTAGTTTGGGTTAGTGATAAAAACAAAATTTTCCCAAAGTTGATCCGAAGAACAATGGTCCGAAGAGATACTCTAGAAATACAAAGGGGAAATTCTGCTTACTATATTATCTTGGAGACTCCCAATGCACATTAATATATTAATGAAGCTCTGAGAAAAAATAAAGAAACTTGTTTAACTTGATTTAATACAATTTCTCCAGACTGATTTAGGTAATTTTTTTCCTTAATAGTTGTCAATAAACCTTAGAATAAAAACATTTTGGAGCATTCTGTGGTAAATGTACCAAAGGTATTTGCATGTTAAAAATTTAAAACTTCATGAATAGCACTCTTGATAGATAATAGTCACTTGATAAAGTTTTTATAATCTCAAGCCAGTAAATGTTATTGTTTCATTTGATTACCTAAACAATACTTTGGGATAATCAGGATAGGTGCTACAACCTCTGAACAGAAGAAATGAAACTTAGTAGGAAATGCAGATTCTCAAGGTCACATATCTAGATAGTTGAAGATATTGGATATTAATTAAGGAAGATTTTTTTAATTAGTATTTTTTCCTTATTGGTTTTACTTTACTAGATAAATATCTAATTTTTTGGTGATATGGATGAGGACACTGTATAATTCATAGCCCCAAAGAATTACTAAAACTAAATGTGATGCTATCACAGTGTATCAATAATCAAACAAACAGGCTAATAATGAAAATTTTGGTCAGGTTTCTAGTGCAGAGCACAGGTATCAGAAAGACCTTAAGAGACAAGATAAAGATGACATTTTAAGAAAGAGGCAAAATAAATTTTGACCAATGTGGCCTTTTTAACTTAGACTTTTAACAGAAGCCAAATGCTAGGATCATGGTATTCAATATGGTATGAGACATAATGAGGCCAGAATATACTATTTTGCGTGGAGCAGTGAAAATGGCACTCTGAATTCTTTCAAATATGAATACATATCATAATATATTCTAAAATTCCCACCAGCATAAAATGACCTATAAATTGATATAAATTCTATAACGTTCCACAGTCTTTCAGGTCTCTACACCCTGAAGCTACCGTACTCATGAGAAATGAGCGCTAGCCCATAAGATTAGCAAATAGGTAGTGAAAAGCAGCAGGAGCCATCTGCTCAGACACACGTGCTTATAGTGACAGTGCTGCAGGAGCAAGTGCCATGGAAAGGCAGCTCAGCCTGTCCCCTGCTGAAAAGCACATGCTTGTCCTTTGCTTTAGGAATACTCCATCAGTGTAGACCTATTCACTACAATTTAAGTCTATCTGTATCTGCATTCATCCATCCCAGAAGACTTCAATATTCCAATAAGCTTTCACCACATATTAGAATCTTCAGTTCATTGGGCAGAAGAATCAACATTAGTCTAATATTATTCATAGGCTATGTCTGAGTTTTTTACTTCATGACTTTTTGATATTAGATTAAAAAGGGGGCAAAAAATAGCATTGATTTGTTAATATTAAAACTGGAATTCTTGCCAAACAGAACACAATCTATAATACTTTGTTAATATACCATTTTATGTACTTGGAAGAATACAATGTAATGCACACACCTAGTAGGCATTTAATAACTGTATTTCCATTGAATAGCCAATATGGCAAGAAGTTAGATGTCGTCTACCATACTTGTTCCTGTTTTTTTTGTTTTGTTTTGTTTTTGGTACCAGGGATTGAATTTAGGGGTACTCGACCACTGAGCCATATCCCCAGCTCTACAGGGTCTCACTGAGTTGCTTAGCACCTCACCATTTCTGAGGCTGGCTTTGATTCTCCTGTCTCAGCCTCCCGAAGTGTTAGGATTACAGGCGTGTGCCACTACACCCAGCTACTTGTTCCTGTTTTTAATCTTAAACAGCAAGTGGCATTCCCAAGTCTGAATTACTTCCTGTGGTGGGTGTGTGCTCAATGACAGATAATTCTGCCTAGGATGGAGAAGAAAGGTGATCCTGTTCTCCCCATCCCCAGATTAGGAATGGGGAGAGAGGAGAGAGGAAGACAAAGAAACATGTCCATTTTAAAGATAAGTTGCAATGGCAGAGCTGCAAGAACTTTATTCAAAGCATAAAGTGGACCACTGTTACATTTCCCCACTGTCAATTTCTATATTCTATGTCTATGGAAAAATGGATGATGACATCTCTAAGGAGCTTCCTGCTGAGAGACAGTGAAGTTGAGAGAATTGATGCTGAAGTCCTTGTTCTCTCTTAGTATCTTATGGGCATTTTATTATCCTTTAAAAAAGGAATATGGTACTTAGCAGTATGATGCTGATATTTCTGTCTCAGAGGAAAATAGTCTGCATTAACAACAGGTAAATAAATAGGACAAACAAATCAGATAATTTAGCTTGATATTTAATAGATTTTGTCTCATTTTTCATTTTGTTATTTTGTCTTGATATGTGGATAAGTCACTCACTGGCTCATTTTCAGATTCTTTAAGTAAATATTTTATCTGGCATGTGGAGTTCGGTTTTAAGCTATGGGGCAGAAGATAAAAAGATCTCTATTGTAAAATTTATTTTGATTATATTGAATTTTAATAGTTCATTTAACACCACATAATTTGTTTCTTAGATTACTAGATAATGATTTTGTGGATGAGGCAATACTTTATTCTCTTTTGTATCCCATCATTTGCATATTGCCTGGTAAGTGAAACAATGAATAAGTGAATGAATGGATCAAAACACAATATGCCATTAAAAAACTCTTGCCAGTTATCATGTGCTGCATCAAAATCTGAATTTGTACTACAGTATTCTCTTCCCTACCCTACATTTTCTGGGAATTTTTGAGATAGAGAGCTTATTATGCTACTTATCAAACAGTCTGAGATCTACCATGACTTTGTGATTCCAGTGTCAGAGACCTACATTCTCTCTCTGATTAAGGCATGAAATCCCTTCTGTATACAGATGTATATATTGGATCTCTTTTACAATAATAATTGCAAATTAATATGGACTTTGTAGACTGAGATTGGTTACAGAGTCTAATTGTCTGTACTATTGGCAGGATATCTCACAATCTTGTTTACTTAATTACAAAGAAAGTTCAAAGGAAAACTAAGTAATAGAATAATTTTCTTAAAAAATGTAACAATTATGACAATTCAAAATAACTTCAAGAATATTAAAATGCTTTTATAAGCTACTATTTTTGCATTATTTCTTTCTCTTTTAACTTCAGTTGGCAATCTGAGATATGCTAGAATTCCTGTCTTTTCCTAACATTTTCTAAAATTGATTTTTATTTAAATGCATTGTAGTTAAAAGTTAGAAAAGGAAAGCTGTTTTAAATCTCTGGAAGTCAACTAAGTTATTTCAAGACTATTTCAGGAAATTAATTAAAATACACATTTTCCTAGCCAGGCGGGGGTAGTAGTGCACACCTGTAATCCCAGCATCTAGGGAGGCTGAGGCCGGAGGATTACAAATTCAAAGCCAACCTCAGCAATTTAGAGAGGACCTAAGCAACTTAGCGACACCTTGTCTCAAAATAAAATAAAAAAAAAAAAAAAAAATGAAAACAAGCTGTGGACGTGGTTTAGTGGTTAAGCATCCCTGGGCTCAACTCCCAGTGCCGATCAATCAATCAATCAAACAATCAATCAAAAATACATTTTCCCAACTGGTTGGAAACAAAAAACAATAAGGAGTGTGAGTCTATTCAGAAATTGTCTGATCCTTTCCTGTAAATGAGGCAGAATCATATAAAGTTGTCAATATATACAACCCTAAGTGATTTTTCCTGGTCTGAGGGATATATCATATAAGCAAAAGAGAGTGTTAAACAGTACCTTATTTTGGAGGAAGTATCAGTAATATGGCAAGACTAGAAGAAGCTGCCTGCGTTTAAGGACTCCAGATCAAAAGATATTCTCAATCACCTAACTGCCCAAGTTTACCTGAAAGCTTATGTGCTTTGCTAAATTTGAAGAATTTTCTACTTTGAACCTAGAAAGTGTAATGATTAGAAAAACCTTTAAAACTTATTGAAATATTCTCAGCATTGTGTTAATTTTTTTCTTAGGTGTCCACTTTTGAAAATCTTACCATTCCTGATAAAGGTTCATGAATATATTAAATTAATGGCCTTTATCAATGCTAATTTGACAATAAAACTGTTTGTTTAGGTAATATGTTTATAGCGACCATAGAGCATTTGTGGATGAATCCTGATCTTTAAAAATGCATTCTGTCTTAGGGTAAATGCATTCATGCCATGTCAGCCTGATTAATATTATTTCTCTCTTTTAATTATCTCACTTGAAGGAAATAGAGCAGGATGATCCAGGCAGACAAAATCAGGTCTCACTCTTCCTTTCTAGTGACACATTACATTCCAGGAGGAATTAGGAAGTTTCCCATGAAGAGTTGACCTTGTAAATTCAAAGCCAAAATAATAAGCAAATGTCACAAAGTACTAAACAAACAAAAACATACCCTGAATATCTAAATTTTCCCACTTGTTTTGTCATTCAAAATATGTCAATTATTATTACTATTATAGAATGTGATAATGATCCTTAATAGCAGTACAAATGTTTGTAAGAGCTTGATAAGAGTATTATCAGCTTGGTCTTCAATTACATTGATAAATGACCCAGTGTAATTGGGTTCTGGGGTATGTCTGCAAAGCTGTGCATGTAGAGAAGTTTTGGGAGTTATACAGTGATAAGATCTTCTATTTTCTCCATCATTTTTGATTCTGTGTTTATATTCCATATACTGTGCTTGGCATACATATGAGAAAAGGAACTCCTAGATATATTTTTTGTGTTTTCCCAGATAAATTGTTTTGATGAACTCTACCTTATCGGCTTGCTGTGGTCTTGGTTATTGCTTACATTTTACAGATTGTTTAGTCATGTAGACAGACTAATATGGCTATGTCAAGTTAATTGATTTAGTTCCCACAGAAAGTTTTACAAGATAGTAGGACATTTTATATGCTTCAACAACTGTTACAAAAAATGCTAGCAATCCAAGTAAAAGACCTCTTATTTAAGGAAAAAGACCTCAACTCTCTCTTATCAACCACAGGCCACGCACCATAATTTTTAAATGACGTTTTAGCAGAGTATTTCTTTGTGCTCAATGACTGTTTTAAAATGTTGCTCAGCCTGTGGACCAACGACTCTTGATTAACTGTGTCAGATGAGTCCTCTTAGAAACACTGCAGAGTTGCACTTCAGTGCTCCCATTTTGACACATTCTACTAAGGGTTACACAAAGTCATTTGAAGAGGTTAGTAATAAAAGAGGATAAAAAAAAGAAGAGGAAAGGTTTTGCATGATGTTGGAAAATTTAAGAAAGAAATGGTAGTTTAATAAGGTTGATTTGATCTTTTTGGATAGGGGCAAGAATCATGAAATGGGGCAGCATTTTCACCAGTTTGGTTATTTCTTTTAATGTACTAAAATATCGATTTTGGCTATTTGAATGGCAGGCTAGTAGATGTTGCTTATGTGTGTCCGTTAAAATGTGAGAGGTACAGGTAAAATTTATATAGTATTCTAGTGTTATATTTGTATGCCAAGAGTTTTTCCTTTGAAGATAAATGAAATTAGAAGATTAATTGTACTGAAGAATCACTGATTTGAACTCATCCTTTGGTATCCTGATCATTACATGGAAAGGCTGCATTGTGACAATATTACAGGTAAATCTTCATTTTTATTACAGTTATACTCAAGAAGATTTTATACTGTAAGTTCTGTTCCCCTTTTCAGTTCAACTGTATTAACTTTGTAAACCTATTCTGATTTTCTTTCTTTTGTTCTTGCTTCTCTAGTTTCTTATCCTCCCTCCCTATATGTCTTTTCCCTTTCTTCCACTCTCTTATATTTACTTCTTATGTCCATTTTTCTTGTCTTTCTTCCTGCTTATAAAATTAAAATCAAAGATTGAAGGTGATTCTTTTTAGTTACTTAATCAGTATGGTTCCTGTGACTATATAACTGAGAAACTTTGATTATTTGAATAATTCTTAGGTATTTCTAATAAAATAGACACAAAAAGAAAACACTATACTGCAATGTTCTTTGAATTGTAGACATATCTATTTATTATTAGAAGAATAAAAGCCATGGACTTCTGGGTGCGGGGGCACATGCCTATAAGTCCACCAGCTAGGGGGCTGAGGCAGGAAGACAGCTAGTTCAAAGCCAGCCTCAGCAACAGCGAGGTGCTAAGCAACTCAGTGAGACCCTGTCTCTACATAAAACACAAAATAGGGCTGAGGATGTGGCTCAGTGGTTGAGTGCCTCTGAGTTCAATCTCTGGTACCAAAAAAAAAATAAAAGAAGCTCTGAATAATATGGTGCCTGCTACAACCTTTAGATAGTATTTACAATTACTCCTCATACACCCTGGACCAGAATCACATTACTGTTGATCCTTGGTATCCATGAAGGATTGATTCTGGGACCCCTCATGGATACCTAAATCTGTGGAGGCTCAAGTGCCTTAAATAAAATGTTGAAGTATTTGCATGAAACCTGTGAAAAAAGCCTCATATACTTTAAATGATCTCAGGATTATTTATAATACCAACATGAGCACTATATAAATTGTGGTTATATTGTATTTTTTAGCGAATAATGAAAAGAAATAACATCTGTACATGTACAATACAGATGCAATTTAAAAAAATTAGTTTCAGCTTATTGTTGGTTGAATCCTTGAATTTGGAACCTGCATACAGGAGTGAATCTCTACTCAATAGTCAGGTCATAAACAAGACAATTTCTTCTAGGAGAACAAGCCAGTTTTTACATTGAGTCTCTCCTAGCCACTTTTCCGTCCAGGAAACTTCTATTGATTTTTAGGACTCAGTTAAAGGGGAAACTTTCTTCCTCATCTGAGAAGAATAACTGTTCTTTTTCCCCTGCAGTCTCTAGGATTTGTCTGCATTCTCACCACTCTTACTATACATCTCCTGTGTTCTAAATACATAGAAAGCACATATTTGTCTTATTTTTTTCTATTCTCATGGCTTGAGTTTTACAATGCCTTGCACGTGGAACAGAGTATGTATATTGCATGTTTGTTAAGTGACTAAAACAATAAGTGATAATGATTATTTTAATAACAAAATGTTATATAGCCTTTAACTAGATAGTAGGTACTGCTCAAGCTGTTTTAGATATTTTAACACAATAAATGTAATCCCCACAACAGCCAAATATATTTTTCTTATTTTACAGATGAGAAAGCTGATTTATAAAGATGCTAAATAATTTTCTAAGGTCACACTGATATTGGGACAGATCCAGCATTTGAGTCCAGAGAAGTTGTTCCTAGACCTCAGATATATAATCCTCACCAATTCACTTCCTCACTTCAAAAACTTTGACATTTTCTCATCTTTTCCAAGATCAATTTCACTGTTATTAGTTGAGCTAAAAAACTGCCTTCATTTAATGTCTCCTGCATATTTTCAGATACTAATCTTCCAGCTCCTAAAAGCTGCTAACATACAATGTTTTATCATGCCAGTGTGTGGGTGGGGGGGGGGGCGGGTGTTGTACTTTTTTCTTTTGGCTTGGAAGCGTATGTACCTTAATTCCAGCATTTATCTGCTTGAAAGGAGTAATGCCATTGTGTGAGAATACTCAACCATTAGTATTTCTTTGAAGACCTCAAAGTCCTCTATACCAAAGTATACAAAGAAATGTAGGTTAGACAGAGGCAAATTGGAGGAACTACTCACTGTTAATCTTGGTATATAAATAGATGAAAGTATTTGAGTCATAATTTAGAGAGACAAAGCAGGCACTAAGATGTAACAAACCAAAAGAACAAAATAAAGACTTTCTTTGAACAAATTGCAGTTCCAATTGATTATCTTTTTTTGTTTTCTTAGCTTAATTTATTGGCAATACAAATCTTTATTACAGATATGGTAGAGTAGCAATAAAGATCAAGTTGTCAACATATCGTTTTCTATTGAGATACCATGCAAGATTAATGTATCTGCCTATGGTTTAAGGATTGCTAACTACAGCTCCTCAGAAATGAAAAGTCATGAACAGCAACATGTGCTTTATTACTTAATTTGTGACCTATCTTTGGATGGGACAGGGAATCAATGTCCTTCTATTAGTTTCCATATTTTGTTTTATGAGTCCCATTTCTGAACAATCTGGTCATTAATGAATACTTCATGTTAAATAACTGGTAATCTAATGGAGAAAGCTTGGCACAAGATTAGAAAACTATTGTTAATGTGAGGGTAACTTAACGTACAGGTATTCTGCAGTCCACAGAAAGGAAAGAGAAACGTACACACACTGCCAAAGACAAAGAAATGGGCAAATAAAACCAAGTAAAACAAAACAAAGTAAGAATAAAGAGTAAAACAGATAAATCAACTGGCTTGAAACAAGACATAAATTTAAGGTTTCACTCTGGAGAAATAGCTATATTCAGCCATATGCAAGTCTTCATCTTGGCTTTTCTCTCTTTTCTCCCTTACAATTTCCTGAAACTGGGAATTGAGATCTTATAATT
The DNA here is from genome assembly GCA_004024805.1 of Geosciurus inauris. NCBI lineage: Eukaryota > Metazoa > Chordata > Mammalia > Rodentia > Sciuridae > Geosciurus > Geosciurus inauris. The sequence continues at coordinate 17,482 of PVHX01002867.1, forward strand.
TCTAGGTAACCGAAAAATACTACTAGATAAGGGGAAGGGAAAGAATTATGCTGATGATTAATGAATAGGGACAATTTCTGGTGCCATTTAGGATCAAGGCATAAACAATTCAAGTTCTCTCTTGGTCTTTGTGGGATTCAACATGGAATGCCTCAAATGACAAGGGAAATGTATGTCACAGAAGTGCAGTTGGCCACACCCTACTCTTCATGTCAGACTACACTTAATGTGGAGATATGATACAGTATAGTCAAAAAGAGTGTAATTTCGGGGTTAAACCTAAGTTTAGGGCTGGGGTTGTGGCTCAGTGGTACAGAACTTGCTTACCATGTGTGAGGCACTGGATTCGATTCTGAGCACCACATATAAACAAATAAAATAAAGGTCCATTACAACTAAAAAAAATTTAAAAATAAATAAATAAACCTAAGTTTAGAATTCTGAAACAGTACTTAGTTTTATGAACTTCAGCAAGTTATGTAATTTCTCTGAACAATGACTTTATTACCAATAAAGTATGAATTCAAAATCCATTAATTTGAAGCTTAAACACAAATGAACTTTTAGTATTTATGTCTATAAATACTGGTACAAACAAAAAAGCAGAATACCTTTTTTGTAAACCTAAGAACTTTATGAAACTGTCTTGCATCATGAAGTTAGCAACTTACACTAAACAATTTTAAAAAAATTGCTCAAAATACAAATTGAAAAGAAGTAGAATTATGAAAAGAAAGAATATTTCCTTAAGAAATAACACACGGAAACTGAAATTCCAGGGGAAATTATTATTGTAATAAAGAATTTAATATACTCAAATAACTATAGATTTAAGAATTTTGCATTCTTAATGTGAAAAAATACACTTTAAATACTGATGCTACTCTGTTTTATTTTGTTATAGATCATGATAGTGAACTAACCAACTAATTTTAAAACTTGGAGTTTCTCTTTAAATTTGTAGCTTGGTGATCTCTCTCCTCCATCCCCAACTTTAGATGACCCTATTTCTCATTCATTTGACATTTTGAGTTTCAACAGCTATTGATTTAATGGGGTTCTAGAATGCTGTTCTTTTAATTTATACTATAAGATAGTGATGGGACAGTCAAGGAGGATTTTATTAGTAGCTATGGTTAGTTGAGCAAAGGTCAATATTAGAAGAGATGAGACTGAGGGGTTAGATGATTAAGACAAAGGTAGGTATCCTGATGTTGATATGGATGCAGCAGACCAGAAAACCAAGTTCTACGTATGTTGCTCAAAACAAATAATAGAAACCCAGTGGCTATATTAGCCTCCTTGCAAAAGTGATTGCTGGATATTTAAGGTCAATGTCTGTATCTTGTCAGTGTACTGACTGTAGACAAATTTAATCCTCTGTGAGTGTGGTTTAGTATTTATAGTGGCAGTGATACAGATACAATTCAAACTCAACCTGCTGGATTCTTTTGTTATTAACTAAATTTTTTCCAGGGTCTTTTGGATGTCATCTCTTTGAAGTAACCAGAAGTGGATTCAGTCATTACCTCTGAACTCTGAATTCCATTTGGATTCTTCTTGTGCCTCAATGTAAAATTATTTCTATAAAACAAAGAAATAAAAAACATTTCTGTTCTACCTAGATGTCCCATTTTAAATAATAAAAAGTAAAGGTATATTTGCTGGGAATAACATCACGCTAAATGAGGAAAAATGAACTAATCTTCAATTTAAAGCAAGAGAGGAAAAATCAATCACGGCTAATGTCACTATCATCTAGTACTAAAATATAATGAAAAATGTATTCGTCTACTAATTTAAAAAAGACATGGCTGGGTGCAGTGGCACACGTCTATAATCCCAGCACTTTGGGAGGCTGAGACAGGAGAATCATAAGTTCAAAGCCAGCCTCAGCAACGGCAAGGCACTAAGCAACTCAGTGAGACCCTTTATATAAAACACAAAATAGGGCTGAGGATGTGGCTCAGTGATCGAGTGCCCTTGAGTTCAATCTTCGGTACCAAAAAAAAAGATTAGCAACACATATACCTATATATCACAATTATTTTAAATATTTTATGACATAAACAGATAATGTAGAAAAAAAAGCTTTTGAAGTAAAATGACAATTGTTTTTACAAAATAAAAGCCTTGCATTCTTAATATATGTCTTGCTCTCTCTATATATGTGTATATACATATATACACAAATGCATCAGTGGAAAAGACATAAAAAACAATGATGAGAGACTCATTAATTTTTGACAAACTGATAAATATAAAATGAAATTGCATTATACTTTTAATATACAATTCCATAATTAGTACTTTGAGCATGTTTAATAGGTTTATTGGAAATTTGGGTTATTTTTCTGTGACTCTCCTTTTCACCTTTCCTGTTTCTCTTGAGTAATTTGTCTCTTTTGGTTATTGATGTAAAATTTATTCTGGGTACTTATTTGTTTCATGTTATATGAGCATAAATAAACATTTACATATAAAAATGGTGTGAAAAATATGTGATAGATTATAAGGCCTTAAATTTAGCCTGAAGACTAGCCTTGGAAAGGAGAGAAGGGAGTGGATTGGAAGAGGGTATAATATCAAGTATTTAACATTTTATTTATTAAAAATTTTAAGTAAGTATGGAAGTGATAAGATTTCTTTAAAACCACCTGAGAATAGGTCTGTTATCAGGGTTCAGATCCCTTAAGATTAAAGGTCTTTGTGGCACATCAGATTGGCATAGGTTCTAAACAAGGGTGAGAAGAATCTGAAATAGCATGTTCTAGAAAAGGGAGAAAATGAGAAGTGCCTTCAAACTTGAAGCAGTAACAGTACTCATAGTTCATCATACTGACCTTCCTTCTTTTAAATTTTTCCAGGTCAAGCAACCAATCAAAATCCTAGAAGAGATGTTCCCAGATGGGGTGGACATTCTATGTAGATTATGGACTGAATCCTGAGAGGTGGCTGGTCCTTGATGCTGTGACTTGTCATCCAAATCCTCTGACTTCTGGGGAATCATCTGATTCTTGCAGCTCAAGGCTGCATGTCAGAGAATATCATGCTAAGTGAAGTAAGCCAATCTCAGAAAACCAAATGCCAAATGTACTTGTTGATAAGTTGATGCTGATCCATAATGTGGGGAAGGTGATGGGAACAATGGTGGAACTCTGTTCACAGGGGTGTAAGGGGGGAGGGGGCATGGGGACAGTAAAAGTGGTGGAATATGATGGTCATCATAGCCCTAACTTTATGTATGACTGCATATATGTTGTGATTCTATATAACTTACAACTAGAGAATTGATATGTTATCCTCTATCTATGTACAATGAATCAAATTGCACTCTGTTATCATGTAAGCCTAAATAGAACAAATAAATAAATAAAATATGAAAGAAAAAAAAAGAAAGAAACTTCCCCACCTAAAATTAAACCCTGCCGCCAGTGAAGTTAGCTGCCAATTACTGGCCAATGTTGAACCAACACCTGAAGCCCTTGCCAGGATCTGAGTTTCTCTGATGGGCTTCTGGAGGTGCAGACCTCCCTGTGTGAGAACTGAAGCCATAATTTCCACTGTGATTTATTTAACCTCACCTTGTGCCCAGTTTTGCTTCTTCTGCTTCCTCAAAATTTTTGTTATTGAGAACATACCTCCACCAGCCTAATTCCAGCCTCAGACTCTGTTCTTTGGAAGGCTTATCTATGACAGGACTTTGCATTTGAAAAGATAGAGAAAAATTATCTTTACTTTACACTTAAGTTGTCAGCCTAATTCAATAGGTAGGGAAAGAGGTGAGAATTCAGGGTAGACTTTTTCCACAAATAAGTCAGAGCTTCTGAATGCAGTAAGCTTGTACTTAACTTCTGAGGAATCTGCACAAAATTGGACAAAGTAAAGTTCAGATGCTTTGAGATTGATCTTTGTTCATGAAACTCATGAAGGAGGATTGATCCATTTTCATATAGCGAAGAGTTTAAAGCAATATACCAGTCCCTTTTTTATTTGTTCATTTACTCAATACCTATGAAACTGTTCTTGTATGACAGTTAACTGAGCTAAGCACAGATAATTCAAATAAGATGCAGTTCCCAAATGCAAGGAACTTACAAGCTAGTAAAAATATAGACAATAAACTAAACCTGACAGAATAATGGATGCTATAATAGCCATGTACACAGGATTTTATATTAGTGGATGGAAAAAAAAATAGATGTGATGGGGCAGAGGGCAGTGGAAGGCTTCCTGGAGCAAGTGGAGATTAAGTTGACCTTTGAAGGACAAATAGAAATTATCCAGAAATAGGATTTGGAAACATTTTGTCTAGAAATACTCACTTTTTCTAAAATGTTGATGTAGTAAGTTAGAAATAGCTTAGAATAATTAATATGGAAAAGATGGAAAAATAACTCTAGTGGGCTATGTAGTGGTCAGTTATGACTGTTACTCAGTGTAAAGGAAATAGTTTTAAATTTAGTCTGGAAATGTGTTTAAATTTAATATTACCAGAGTTAAGATGAGCATTTTGAAGGAGTTAATATAGAAAAATGAAAAAATCAAACTTATTCTTTACACAGGTTATTCAGAACACAGGCTACTATACCTCTATCCCTCATTTAAAGGTCAAAAAATGTAATCTCACAGGGTCCTGGATAACTATGCAATGACATATAGAGTCATCCTTTTCATAACGACTCAGATCAGTCAGATGCCCAATGATGTGGGCAGCATTGAAGGAATGGTGAAGCATCCTGAGGCTGCAATAGGAGAACCCACCATGACAACTGGAATTAAATGGCTACTGAAATTTAATTCTCACTATTGCAACTGAGGCATTAGTTGAAGTTAAATTAAAATTTAAATTACATTAAAATTAAATTTTGTTGCAAGGGAAAGTGACTGTGAGAGAGTCTAAAAAGGCCCCTAGGGTCTGAGTGGGGTGTGGTAATCATGAAAAATATACCATGATGTACAATATCCTATAGGAGCCATCTAGTGGTCAAACCTAAGGGGAAGCCAGAGTTCAGTGGAGACCAGGTGGTACCCATTGTACCTTAGCCCACATTACAAGGGAGCTCAACTCCAGGGCTTCCATAGAGGTCACATTAAGGCAAAGAGCAGATGGAGAAGTTGGAGAGTATGTGTAGATGGAGATGGACATCACTGAGCAAAGTTTCTGTACAACTGTACAAGATGAAGCATAGAGTCTTCTCCTTTACCCTCATCCTTCTCTCTCTTTTCTCTTTGAACCAATAAAATCCCAGCAAATGATTTCAGGAGTAAACTCATCAATCTCTCCTCCCATATTAATCTTTTCCTCAATTTTTGGAACACATAAATTATTTAAAATATTTGCTAATTACAATCATGAGTCATAACAATGTTTTGGTTAACAATGGACCACATACATGATGGTGATCCATTATAGTATATCACCCAGTGACATCATAGTCATCTTAGTTTGAGTAAGTACACTCTGTAATGTTAACCCAATGAGGAAATTGCTAACAATCCACATCTCAGAATGTTTCCTTGTGGTTGAGAAAAATGTGCCTGTATCATGTGTGGTCTTTGGTTTCCTGTTATGAATTGTATTCACTTTTTGTACTATGTGAGATCTTGTGCCTAGAAGAATCTTAAAGGATTCAGATGGTGCTGTCTTCTACCCCAGAGGATAACTCTCTTTTGTGGTTAGGCAATAGCATGGCCAAGACTTGTGTCCAGTCAAGGATTGTGCTGGGTGAGGGCTGGATGGTAGTTTTGGTGAAACTCAGTCTACCTCTGACTTTTTTGTAGCATGAAGCTCTTTCAGAATATTTGTCTCCTAAACCTTAAAATGATACTAGGACATTTTATTTGCAACTTCAAAGGTTTTAGCACCACCCTCTTAGCCTCTTGTCCTAGACAGTTTGAAAATTTGAAAAATGTTTTGTGGGTGACTCTGATTGCATATGGAAAGACATATTCCCTCCTTTTATTGTTTCTGGATCATTGAAGGATTGAAGGAGATTCACTCTAACTTTAAAAAGAGTTCAATTGAGCTCTTCAGGCTCCCATACTTTCCTGAGAAAGAACATTTTCTGGTTTCTCTTTTCCCTCTTGGCAGATAGAGTACCCCCTCTCCCAGGCTAAGGCTGAACCTAAGGCTAAACTCAGTATCAGCAAATAACCACAGAGTTAACCCACTCTTTAATCCTCAGCTCACTTGGAGTAATTCTATTTTTTCAGTAATTATAAGTCACCTAGTCATCTTTGCTATCATAGTTCTTTGATGCCTTTAAAAATTTGATTTCATTCAGTAGCTCTATGGCTTTTTTAAAAAAATGTTGCAGTAGAAGCGTGTGACCTTCTTGATTCCCTTGCATACCAAATTTAAATGTCAAAAAATTTCCAGATAAATTTCATTCCCAGCATAATAATTTTACTGTCACCACTTATTGATTTTTAAAAATGTGCAATGAAGAAACTTACCATGTATTCATTAGTGCTTTTAAGCAAGTTTGAATTTTACTAATCACAATAGAGTTTATAAGTTTTCAAAAAACAATACCATACATGGGTTATATTATCATTTCAGACTGAAGGTAAAATAGCGTGGTGCATAGATTAATAGAGCACTTGCATGATCACAATTTATAAATGGACAACCATGGAAATAGATGTTTCATCCAAACATACAAAATCAATAGCCTGGTAAGAATGAGATTCTGCCAATTCTAAATCAGACTCAAAACCTGAAACTTTCTTGCTTAAATGTAAATTTATGACCAAATTAAATATTGGTATGTGCCTTTTGTGAAAAAGTTTTTTATTTGGGAAATTTTAGTTTAGCAGCCTACTTTTATCTAAGCTAGTCTATGTGACATTAACTACTCCATAGCATTGTCATTACTCCTATGAAATCTACAATAAAAGAAAGGAATTAATGCAATGGAAAAATTCCAGAGAGAGTAATTTGTGTTTGTTTACACAATTCAGTAGGAAATCCAGGTTCTTTGTGTATCCCTGGCTCAAAGCATTTCTGTTGTTAGACTAAAACACAAGCTGTTCTCAGATACTCTGCTTTCTAGGCTTTATTTTTTGAATGCCTGACTCCTAAATGGGATAAATGCTCAAGGTACTCAGGTTTAGGGTACATGGGAATAGGAGGAGATAGGACTTGGAGAGTCTTTGCTTCTGGGTGAATTCCATTGTCTGCAAGGTCTGCTAGAGGACTGGCTGCTAGAATCCAAGCATGTAAGTTCCCAGAAAAAGCCCTCCATCATGGATGGTGGTGTGTCTTGCAATGACCCATGTTAAGTGGTCATGTGAGCTTAGAGGGAGAATGTCAATGGAGATCCCTAGTTATGTTTTCTCATATCTGGAAAAGTTTCCTGAATGATTTCATGACCTTAAGGAAAGGCGGCTGAAGTAGATTGAATTTCTTGGCAAGTCAGTTGGCTAGGATTTCATAAAAAGTAACAATACTTGCTTTTCCAGTTTAGCCATTTCAAATTCATACCTGTGAAGATGGTATAAAGTGCAAAAATAGACTAGATTAAAAAAGGATTTCTTAGTGATAATAAGGAAGTGAAGACATCAATATTGTGTAAATCCTGGATTCTATAAAAAAAATTTATCATTTCCCAATGATATTTGCAAAAAAGAAAAGTCCAAATTCTGAACTATACATTATTCCCATCTGAACTGAAACTTTTTGAGTTGTATGCCCACACAACTACTGAGTCATTGATAAATTCTTTCAGCACTACAAAATGAAAACTATAGGTGGTATTATTATTATTATTATTATTATTACTACTACTACTACTACTACTACTATTACTACTACTACTACTACTACCAGGGATTAAATCCAGGGGCACTTAACCACTGAGCCACATCCCCAGCCCTTTTTATTTTTTTATTTTGAGACAGGGTCTTTCTAAGTTGATTAGGGCTTCACTAAATTGCTGAGGCTGGCTTTGAATTTGCAATCCTCCTGCCTCGGCCTCCTGAGCAGCTGGGATTATAGGCATGAACCACCATGTCTACCTATAGGAATTTAATTAAAGAAACTTTTAGAACTGACTCCGCAAATAACTAGATGAGAAGAAGACAGTAAACATTTGGTTATAGAATGAAAGGTAATAGTCAATATGAATGTACTACAGAAGCAATGACCATGGAAAACATAAGACTTCAAATGAGGTTCCAGGACCTGATCCCGCTCCCTGCGCTGGAACCCTTTCTAGTTAGGCTTCATTCTTCTTCAGGCTTGAAGTTTACTGGGTTATATGACAGTACCTGAAGAGTTAATATTTTGAAGAGGGAAAAAGTAAGTTTTCTTAAAGAAATTATTGGCAAAAATAAGGCCCACTGTAAAATATAAGGATTAATGTATTAATCAGAGCCTTGTGAATCTCACATTAAGGGGCTTTGTTATGCTAATGTACTTGTAAATGAAGAATGCAATGATTCTCCCATTATTCAATATCATTGTTAAGAGTCTGATTTAAAAAATAAAGATGTCCTTTAAGCTTGCAAATGATTTTAAGTTATGGATCAGCAGTCTATTTTAGTGAAAAGTCACCTTATTTTTTCAAATTGCTGCATATCCATTAAGCTTTATAATTACTTTAGCTTATAAAATTTACAAAAGAAGTGTCTGCTCAGGAAGAAAACAACAGAATAAAACTTATTTTCTCACAATCACCAGATAAAAAAGCCCAATGTATCATAATTTTAAAAAAATGTGTATCTATACCAGAGGTCAAGACTGCTCACAGGGGGTTATCAAGTCATAAAAGATGTATTGTCTATCTTATAGTGTTTTGTTTTCATTTTCAAAAATTGGAATTATTTTAAGCATTTTAAAATTGGAAAGTTACATACCAATTTTTAAAAATGTGATAGTACTAGGCTTCACACTTGGCAACACTCAGGGTGTCCTGAATACCAGGTAGTTTACTAAACTGATGTTTTGCCAGGTCACTCCAAATGTTAAGTACAATGGGTTATCATGGTTTGTGCTATTGTTCCTCTTTTAACAGAAGTACAAGGAGAGTAATATATTTGTATGATATTCGTCAAAAGTGGGATGACTAGGGTAAATTGAAAGAGCTATCATCTCCAAGAAAAAAATAACAGAGAATTCTGGGGATATAGCTCAGTGGTGGAAATACAGTAGCTCAACTTACTGCCAATATAACCGTGGATTGACCCAACAGTGTATGGTAAAAAACAAAATCCTTCTACTGAGTTAAATAGAATTTAAATACTAAGAAGGCCACCTAGTAACCCTCACTTCTTCTGTTGTAGTGAAAATTAGTGAACATTTTAGGCATGGAGCTTCTAAGAAGTATATGTATTTTAGCTATTGAGAAATATTCACTCATGAATTCGTTAAATTGAGGAAACAAGAATACAGATAATCTACTCACAGGCAATTATGACATATTTGAAAATTAAAACCAACATTTCAATATTTTGAAGATCATGGCATTTAAATCATGTTATTGTTTTCAGGTATTCATTTAAGATAAAATATTACAGTGGAATATATTAAGGCTTGACAATTAGTAATATAAACCAAACACTCAACAAACCATCTTTACTTAGCTTGATTAATCAGTGCACAAGAGAATAGTTTAGATTGCCAACTGGAGTATAGGTAACTGGGTCCTGACCCAATTAAAGAAATTGACTTGCTCATGTATCCAAAGAAAAAATCTACAATTTTTCATCAAATACTGGCTCAAATATTTAGACATTTTGGTTAATAAATCAGTCTAATTTTTAATAAATCTTAGATCATTCAATTAATTATATAACTACATGCTCAGAATTTCTTGAGCATCATCAATTATACAACTCTTGTTTAAGTTATGTCTTTAAGAATTTCATTAGGCAAAAAATAATAAAGATAAATTTGGTTTTTTTGAAATCAGTTTCCAGAAGAAACAGTGATGGGACAACTATATTCTAATACTGTGGACCACAAAATTAAAACTCAATGTAGGTTTTCTTATCTTTGACTATGTGAAAATGAATGTATATTTTATAATCAATACTGATAGTTGATCATAAAAACAAGTAAGACTGTATTTATTAATATGCAATGTAATGAGATCTAAAAACTAAGTATAATAACATTGAAATGATAAAGTTTTACAAATATCTCTGCATTGGTCACCCTAAACACACACACACACACACACACACACATACACACACACAAACATGTGTCCATATGTGTACAAACACACAATCATATATATTTGGATATATTTATATTTGTGAGCAGCTGTTTCCCATCACAAAACTATTATGCCAGATGAAAAATACAAGGATGAATTATTCAAGCTTGCCACACAAACAAGTAGGAAACACCAATGACATCTTAGTACAAAAGAAAAGTTGTAGGTCTCTAGTTCCAACTGAAAAATAAATTATGACAAAATAATTGATCAACTATGTATTTTTCCATTTTGAATTTTAGATATATAATTCCAAATCATACATGCTTTATCTTATTAATACATCATACTTCAGAAGGAGTAAAGATGATATTTCTATCATTGGCATGTTTTTTAGCTACTGAGTTTTCAATAATAAATATAGGTTATTTATAATATCTCCTCAATAGAAAATCTGTGGCCTAGATCCCATATCTATGTTCAGAATCTTCTTTGAAGTAATCCATCAGCACAACCTTCTAATCCCCCAGGAAGACAAGGTGCCAGCAAGTTTGTCACACTGTTTCAACACTGTAGCACCCAAAGATGCATCCACATGACCACCATTGCAGGAAACTGGGCAGATGCAGTCAGCTCAGGCACATAGAAAGCACACTTGAGTAGGATATTGCAGCATCCTTGAAGGAATCGTTTGCAATGTTCTCAGCAGAGTCAGAGGAGGGTACCAATCCATTCTGGTGGCTGGACCCACAACTCATCCAAATGTCAGAAGTTTGAAAAATAAATAAAAGCTTAGTAATATTCCTTTCACTTTTCTGGAAGATATTAAGTAAATAATCAATTGAAATTTTATATATAAAAACATTTTGCTATTTTTTAACCCAAGCAAAATAAACTGAAACCTATAGTCATATGAGAGATGAATGCTATTTTTGTGTGACACAAAGTTTCAGGTTGGCTTATTATCTGCCAAAAACAATACAAGTTGATAGTTTAGAGAAAAAAAATTATTAAACAGTGATTGAATTAATGAATGCATTAATTACATTGAATCAAACTGAATTAATAGTGTGATAATACAATAATCATAAATAGGTTCTTTAGTATGGACCAGAGCTAAATTCAAATATCTATAAAGATGAGGAGAGCTTTGTTTAGTTTTCAAACTTCTGACATTTGGATGAGTCCAGCCACCAGAATAGGTTGGTACCCTCTTCTGACTCTGCTGAGAACATTGCAAACTATTCCTTCAAGGATGCTGCAATATCCTAGTCAAGTGTGCTTTCTATGTGCCTGAGCTGACTGCATCTACCCAATTTCCTGCAATGGTGGTCATGTGGATGCATCTTTGGGTGCTACAGTGTTGAAACAGTGTGACAAACTTGCTGGCACCTTGTTTTCCTGGGGGATTAGAGGGTTGTGCTGATGGATTACCTCAAAGGAGATTCTGAACATAGATATGAGATCCAGGCCACAGATTTTCTATTGACTCATGTCACTGATGCCAAGTTCATTTTTGACACACATGGTCCTTTCCTATTTCAGGATTACCTTTCAGAATTACCTATGCTAGGATCAATAGCTCCAATAATCTTCAGATCTCTAGAGATCTTTACTTCCAAAGTGTACCAAATGCTATTTGGAAACCTTCATTAAAACCTTTATAAAAAATTCTTTGGAATATCTACTTGAAGAGAGAGATGTTGAAAATATTTCTCATCACAATGTGGTCTCTAGTAACATTTGAACTTTAATTTCCAAAAGTCCAGTTTGATCAAAGCCGCAAGAATAAATACTAAGGTAATAGCCATTTGTAGAAGTTCATTTAGCAAGCATCTCATAGTGCATAGTTTCCTTTTTTCATGAACATGCATCATCTTTTTCCATATCATAACAAAAATGAATAGGAATCTTTAATTCATCTCCAACCCTCATCTAAGGCCCTTGGGTTGGAGACCACCAATAGACAACATGATACTGGCTGTTGTATTTGGAATAATGCTCTCCAACAAGTCAAGAGCATTAAACAAAGACATACCTATGGATTTTAAGGGTTTCTTCCCCTAGGTTACCGGTAATGTGTCCCTCTGAAATTTCCTAAGACCAGTTATATACATATCAATCTCATCAGTGGACTTTAGATATCTGCTTGAAATACAAGTGTATCCCTGTAGTTGAGAAGAAGATTTTTGTTTGCTTTGTAGTCATGTCTAATTTGGGCAAGTTCAGCACATCTTCTACTGGCTGTGCTGTTAAAACTTTGATTCTTTGGAAGAAGCGATTTTTGATTATTCCTTCACAGCGTGGTTTGTGAACTTGGATCATTCTCCCCAAAATGATAAGATCCACCAGAGCATCTGGAGAAGGAGATTCAGGGACATCAGCAGGAACTCTTTGAGTGCTTGTAGGCCATCTTCCTCCAAGTAGGTGTAAACCCCATAGAGAAAGATCACAGGGACTTGAGAACCTCAATGCTTCATGTACTGGAGTGTAGAGAAGTGGGGGATCAAATCAGAGGTTCATTCACCTCAGAAATGCAGCTATAAGCTGAAGGAAAATGATTTCTTTGGTAATAGAAATTACAAAGTTTTTCTCAAAAAACAACCTGACAAAGTGGATTGAAGACAACTTTGCAAGTTGACCTACTAAAGCATAAACTCATAGTCTACAGGAGGCAGGTCTGGCTGTTCTCTCAAATGCATAAGGAGACAAGTAGGGGGAACAAAGATCCTTCTAGTCACAAGTCAGCTGCTAGGCCACACTGTTAAACTAAAATGCACATTATCCCATCTTCATTCTGATGTATTAACTCAAGGTATGCTATCATATTCTAAAAGAGCATTGACCAGAACCATCTATATTCACAGCTATATCCATTATCTTGAGTTAGCTAATCATAATTAGGGTTGGTCATATTCATGTATTTGTGGGATGGTTCTTATGTGTTTTCCTCTATTCTCCCAGGACCAATTATTAATCTAGGTAATCTACTTTGGCAATAGCAGAAGCAAAAGAGAGTAAGTCAATGTAAAAACCAATTTCAAACCTCTGCTTGTCTCACGTCATTAACATTCCACTGGCCAAAGCAAGTCACATGATGGAGTACAAAGTAAAAAGGTGGTGCAGTTCAGCCTGCCACGAGTGCTATAAAGATATGTAGCAATGGGTGTAGGTAGACTCATGGATAGGTGATGGATTGGGCCATACTGAAATCACATTCATTTTAGGTATCTATAAAAATGATAAGAAGTACAGTGTGTGGGGCTGGGATTGTAGCTCAGTGGTAGAGCGCTTGCCTCGCATGCGTGAGGCCCTGGGTTCGATCCTCAGCACCATATACAAACTAATAAAATAAAGACATTGTGTCCATCTACAACTAAAAAAGTATTAAAAAAAAAAAGAAGTACAGTGTGGTTTAAAAAAAAAAAAAGGAAAAAAGCATGTTTCAAGAGAAGAGAAGAGGGACAAACAACATTTCCAGAGGTCCTTATTGGTTTGGCTAGATAAGGATCAAAACACCATGCATTAAATAAAATATGAAAAGCATTAATGATCATGGCAAATGTGGCAGAATAGTGAAAATAGAAACATGAAGTGTGTGAAAACTGAATTAGGACTTCTGTTTCTGGGAATAAGTTAGAACAGATATCTTAAAATAATCTCACTGAAAATCAACAAGAAATGAAGCACACATTGTATTTAAATTTTTTCAAATGTATAATTAAATTTGCAAAAATATAGGTAAATCATCAGGAGCCAAATGTGAAAAAAGGAGGTTGGAAAAGAGGCATAAGTATGCACTGGTTTGCTGGGGGCTTCCTTTGGATATTTTCTAAACTCATTATTTTTTAATTCTAAGGAACTGAAATATGTTCTTAGACCTAGTCAAGGTACAATGTTGTTACTGAAGACACTTCGTGATGCTTGGACCCTCAAGGACCTCCAGGTTCTGTAGCAATGCATTAGAGAATATGGCTTTTGGCAGAAGCAGCCTCTTATCTTAAAAGTAATTTCACAAATAGGGCTAGGTGTAGTGGCACACACTTGTAATCCTAGCCATTTTGGAGGCTGAGGCAGGAGGATTGCAATTTCAAAGCCAACTTAGCAGTTTAGTGAGGCTCTCAGCAACATAGTGAGACCATGTATCAAAATTTAAAAAAATGGCTGGGGATATGGTTTGTTGGTTAAGCATCCCTAGGTTTAATCCTCAGTACCAAAAGGAAAAAAAATCCACAAATAAAGCCTTCTTAACACAAATATGCAAAATAAATTTTTTTTAAAAATACTATAATAAAACACCATGAAGAAGAGTAAGCAGGAAAAGCTATCAAAATATTATTTCCCAGTAATTAACATCTTAATAATATTAATACAATTCTGAGATGTAAATTTGTTAAAGCTGTAAGGAATGAAACAAATGATAATCATGACACAGGAGTAGGAATCTTACAAACTTGATTTTTAAATAATGAATTAGAAGCTCAAAAGTAAACTATACAAAATTGTTGAAATTTGGAAAACATGTGAACAGGTTAAACACATTGTGAAAGGACACTTGCAAAGTCCACGCAGAGTCCAAAGACCACACCATACCCTGGAATCTCATGCAAGAGATTTATTGTCAGTATCAAGGAGCAAACCGACAAGGATGTCCCTCTCAGGAGGGCAGCAGCACGTTGGCACTCACAGAGCACCTTTATAGCCCTCAGGAAGAATTCCACAAGTGTGCTTGGGGATTGTAACATGGACTGGGATGGGGTTGACCTTTTAGCAGTTACATGTGTTACAGGAAGTTGAGGAGTATTGTCTCAGGATTGAAATAGGGGCTCCTAGATAAAATGGCTCCCAGACTAAAATGGCATATCTAATGCCAAAATTTCTCCCTTTTTGTTTCTATAGATACTGGGGATGGGGATGATGGTCTTTCTTCTGTAGCTTCTTCAGCTCCCTGTTGGATATCACCTATCAGCTGATTGGAGAACTGATGATAATGGATGTGGGTATTCCTGCCATTCCTGTGGCTAGGCCTGCTGTAACCCACATGGTGCTTAATAGGGGAACAAATTGAATAGCCTGATTTTGTTAAGGGCCCATATGAGTCATGAGACTCATTCACTGAGACTTCCTCATTCACTGAGATGAATGAGGGACTTCCTCATTCACTGAGATGATGTCTACAGATGAAAATTAGAAAATTAAAGCACATATACTCTTCCATCTGGGGGATAGGCAACGATATATAGTTGCCCCACACAGGAAGAAGGCCTCAGGAGCCAGTGAGCAGTGGGAGTTTTGACACTGTATGGGATGATCTGTGTACATTGACCCTCCTGCAAGTTACAGACTTCTCGTGGGAGTACAGGTGTTCTGCCTTTTTATATGTCTGAGGCTTCCTTTGTTCTCCTGCTTTCTTCCCCTTATCTTTCCTTCCTGTGTATGTGACTAGGCCCAGAAGATGCTTGTTGGGATGGCCAAAAAGGTGAAAAGAAGATGGATAGGGGGAAGGGCCCAGGTGATATGGGGAGGAAGGGAGTGTGATTAATTTTTCCCCTCCTGTAGGGAGGCAAAAATTCCTGGGACAGGTTACCTTAGCAGCAGATTGGAGCAGGACCAGGTTATCTTGATAAGGATGGAGGAGTGGCTCTGAAGGCATTCAATACCTCTCCAACTTCCCAGACCCAAATTGGCCTTCTTCATCTGATCTGATTCGATTTACCTAATCTACACTGACTGCTTGTCTAATTCTGGCTTTATTCTCCTCTCTAATTTTAGAAACTCTTTACTGCTATAAGGAAATGGGACGATGACCACTCTGGATCTTTCAAGCTGAGAGGGGATGACGTGAGGTGGGGCTGCTTGGAGTTCCCTTTAGAAGTTGGGTCAGATCAAGTCTGATTAGGGAAGAACAGGTTGTAAAGTCATCTGGGGTAGGTGCTTCTATGAGATAGAAACAAAATGACATGAGTAACATAAAATAAATATTGCAGCATCTGGAACATGTCAAGAAATATCATGAAGATGATAAAAGTCAACAAATAATCTCTAACTAGGAGGCATAAGGACTGAGAATTTGTCCCCATAGCAAGGCTTTACAGGACAAGGCATGTAAACACAGTATTTAATTTTTAATATCACAGATGTCCATCCTCATAAGATGTAGTTAAGCTATTTAATGTCATCTGATTTTGTAAAAGATCTTTTTATTGGTATGACCTCTGTGTTTAGTAGAGTCCCCTTTATTCTGGTACTTAGGGCTAGATAATTATACTAGCAAACATTAAGTTTATCTTTGTAGATTAGGAAGATTTGTAGTCCATAAACTGCCTAAAATCTTCTGACTCTGGCAGTTTCTCTTGATAGTTATCAGATATTCTTGCCTAAGAATCTCTCCTTTGTAGCCTCCATTCTTATTTATCCTTGAGAGCTAATACAAGTGTATATCTTAAGTTACATCTAACTGTTTTTTTAAATGCCCAGGAATTATTGTGTTTTGGTTTTATTGTTTTTGCTTGGTGTTTAAGATGAAGCAGGTCAAACTGACTTTTGTTTCTATCTATTGTCAAGAGTCAGCTGAGTTCCTATGGGAGTCACTCTTGGGAACTTGAGAGCAGCTTCTTTAGCTCTGCTACTGCCATTTGTGCTAGAATGGGTCAAGGTCTTTCTGACCATGTGGCTTCCCTTGGAAGCATCAGGGATGGCTCCTTTCTCCAATGATGCTCCTCTTCATAGCAAGGGTACTTTTTATTCTTCAGTGGTCTCATTAATCACTTTTTATTCTTCAGTGGATCAGGAGGTTATGTGACCCAGAGTTGTAAAGCTCTTTAGAGAAGTTCCCTTGTTCCTTGGATTCAGGCTGACTCAGAGGGCAAGAGCCAAATACTCTTTCTTGGTCCTTTTAATTTAAATTTAATTTTTAAGTCTTGATTGTAAACACTCAGCAAGCCAGTCTCACCAGTCTTAAAATAAGGATACTGGGCTTTAATTTTAATGTCTATCTGTCCTGTATATGATGGCTTATTTTCTTACATTAACCTGAGTTGTGTGTTCTTGAAGTAGTACTTCTGTAAAACATTAACAGTCAACAGTCATTGAGTTTATAAGGAAAATACAAAATGAAATTAACAAGAGTAAACACATATTTAGTTTGTGTAATAGCTTTCTTGAATTTTGGCTGAGTTATACATTATATCCCCTGTTTGACATCACAGTAACCTTACAACAAAAATCAATCTTTTGAACACAACTTCAAATGAACTGAAGTGTAGCCTACTTTGAAGCCACTGTAATATGTAGTAAGGTGAGGGACTGAGCCTTATCTCAGGTAAGGTGGGGCTTCTCACAAATCTTAGGTGAAATGTTCTAGTTCTGAAGTAGATCTTTGTTTCTTAAATATCATTTTACAAAGCCTATATATATATTGTTTCTTGAGTCCACATGAATGTTAGCTAACACAATACAATATTACATCTAATTAAAGAAAGGCTGAGATGGCTTTAAAATTTCCTTTTGTGTGGAAAAGTAGCAAAATGTTTTCATGTCTCACAATATTAAACTTTAAATAGATTAAGCCCTCATTTACTTAAAAGTATATTTAAGTTTTACCTCATTGTAAAAAGTAACATACAATTTTATATCATATTGATAATAGGTCCAGTTATAGAACATTAAATGATATAAATAAATCCAATAAAATTTGTTACCCTTATAAGTCTGAAATTACCATACAAATTTAGTTTGGAAAACACCAGCTTAACATAATGGTATTTTAAGCCTTCTACTTTAAAGACTTGTATATCTGGAAGATATGAACACATTTAATATACAAATAGAAGTAATAGCACCATAATTACATTGATGTTTTTGTATTAACCAAGTATTAATCTTAAAGAAAAACCTAGATTTTGTAATAGTACAATATGACAAAATAACAGTTGTTGTTTAAACACAGTTGTATTAACATTAATTCCCTCAAGATTGTTTTAAAGAATAAAACTTAACAATCACCATGCTAGTAAATTAGTGTTTTAAGAAATCCTTGCCATTTTAACATATAGATTAAACTGTTGTCTTATATCAATACATTAATATTTGACCTGAGGGAAAAACCTTAAATAACTTCAACTGACTGTCTGGAATAGTCTTTGTAAATTTCTGAATTTAAACAAATTACTCCATTTTAATGAGAAGAAATATTTTATGTTATTTACAGTACTCTAATTGAAACAGTAGAAAATTTGGGCATTCATATATGGCAATTTTTCATAAATCTTTTTTTTTTTTTGTACCAAGGCTTGAACTCAGGGGCACTCAACCACTGAGCCACATCCCCAGGCCTGTGAGTTGCTTAGTGTCTCACTGTTGCTGAGGCTGGCTTTCAACTCACAATTCTTCTATCTCAGCTTTCCAAAGTATTGAGATTAAAGGCGTGCACCACCATAGCTGGCTTTCTATAAACTTTTGTATGTAGAATCACATCTGCTTACCATTTCATGAAAAAACAATGCTTAAGTATATAGATTTATACCTGTTGGGACTTTAAACTTAGTAACCTTATTTTTAGTGATGACAAAGCAATTTTAAATAATGTTTGAGTATGTTACCTCATAGAATTTACGTTATATTTAATAGTTAGCACTTTAACTTTATTAATTAATCAGATGTCTCTAACATTAACCACATTTATGATTAATCCCGTATATTTCAAATCTAATTTGCTTATATTTATTGTAAAAGCAAGATATCAGACAAGTGTATTGAACAGTATTAGTCATCTTTCCTTTGTTGAAGGAAAGTCCTAGAAACAATGGATATTAGATATTTTATGGATATCAATATTTTATTAGTTCTTTGACTACTTAGAAACTTGTGAGTTAAGTAATTTTAAAGGTATATTTACTTTCATTTGTTTACCCAATTTAAATTGAACCTTCTTC
Organism: Geosciurus inauris; assembly: GCA_004024805.1. Lineage (NCBI taxonomy): Eukaryota > Metazoa > Chordata > Mammalia > Rodentia > Sciuridae > Geosciurus > Geosciurus inauris. The sequence goes on from PVHX01002867.1 coordinate 36,581, forward strand.
AATCACGTGAATAAAGGGTACTTGGATCTATTTTTAGATTTTAATTTATGAGCACTCATTATCTGTGCTAATTTTGATATCACGTTCTTGATATATGAACATACACACATATAGACATACAACACAAGTGTGCACACATAACACAATAGCAAAGGCCTTGTAGCTTTTTGCGGGTGAATTTCCATTGCAATGTTACAGATGTTAGAAAACTCCATCATTGAATAAGACACGGGACTGATCATAAAAACATTAACCTAGATGTGTAGGATTAAAATTATTAGCTCAAAAAATATATAGAACTTAAGAAAAAGCAAGAGTCCTAGAAAAAAATATGTGGCCAGTAACTATTTTAGTAAAGTTTCATACAGTTTTGGTTCAGGCTAGCCAAATTAAAAGACAATTTTCCTCCTTTTTTATCCTGCCTCATCTCCCATCTCAGACTAGTCTCCTACTGTGCCCGAAGGCTCCTTCCATTCACATTTCAATGTAAATCCTGGCTGAGATCTGGAAGGAACTGGAGGAAACTGCAGTTCTGAGCAGAAACCTCATGTGTGTAAGGCATTTTAACGCCTCTCCCCCTTTTTCCCTCTAGTTGGTAATCAGACGAGTTTGGATGAAAATTATGATATCTTATTTTTAGTACCTTTGAGAACAAAGCTACTATATTAAGCTCCTTACTGAGATAAGTTATTGGCTGGTAAGCAGGTCTATTCTTTTGTGTGACAATTCCCATGGCTATTCCACTCTCTCAGTGACAAACAGGTTAAATCTTGCTCCATAAGTAAGCTGAGAACAGGTGCTCAATATAAGGCCCCATTTTAATGTCTTAACGTCTTCCAAAGCCTGCTGAGAACTCAGAAGGGAGTAAACTTTTTGGTAATAGGCCGTTCAGATATCTCTAAGAAGTCTGGGGTAAGAGATAAGGACAGAAAAGCTGGTCTTAGTATCCAAGAGGAAATTGACCTCTTGGCTCCCTACAGAAAAGCAGGAGAAGCATACTTAGAGCTCATGTGATGATTAGAGGTACAAGAGCCATTAGAATCACCTTAGGGCTCTGTTAGGCCTGTGTGGAGGAATTTGGCCTTCTTTTCTACCTAGGAAACTTATTCCTCCTGGGGCCAACACTAGTGCTTCAGTCTTTTCCTGTTTTGACATTCTTTCTCCCCCTCCCTTTATTCTCTACTATGAAAAATTGGAAGTTGTAAGCTAGAGGATGTTACCTAAGGATTAATCAGGGGCATATGCCAATTTTTGTAATTTCCTCTGAATGTCTACAGCCAACTAAATGATAATTTATACCTTAAAAGTGGATGGCCCTCTGTGGATTCAGGATCTAGGGTGGTGTGTTTTTTATTGTCTCCCTGAGTTTTTCCATGAAAATAGCAAGACTTTCCTGAAGGCCTTCTATAATTTTCCAGGCATCCTGCTCATCATTTGGATCCCAGTTAGGCTCATTTTTGGGAATGACCTGTGCTCCGGATGGATAATTGGATCTGCTTCTAGTTTGTGTTGCTGGAGCATGGGCAAGATGTAGGCCACCCCAAATTGTTTCCCATACATGTCACTAAGGAGAAAGAGACATGTACCTGGACAACTCCCTCCTACCCAGCCACTTTGGGAAGGGGAAGAAGAGGTGAGGGCTGGATAGAGGGGGCCGTGTGAGAGCGAGTAGTGTGTGGGCTAAAAGTAGGTGAGGAAGGTCTCAGAGGAGTTGAAGCACAAAGTGGAGAATGATAGGGAGGGAGTTTGTCAGTGGGGTTGGAGTTTGGAGTTTTGGGAGGGTCCTGAGGTTAAGAAGAGAGAGTTTTTAGAGCCATCAGAACCTGGGCCAGAGAACAGGAATAGCATAGGGACAGTTTGGAATGAAGGAAGGAGAAGGCCTGGACATAGGGAGATCTCTTTCCATTTCCCCAAACGCTCACAAAAGTTAAAAAGGTTCCTCAAAATTTTGGGATCTAGAGTGCCTTAAGCGGCCATTTGGAATCATTGTCTAAGGTGTAGAGGGGTCAAATTTGGTTGCAGAGACAAATTAGTTTCAACACATTCAAGTCAGGAGTAAGACGAAGTGAGTTAAATTTGTTAAAAGGCAACCCAAGGGGCTATCTGAAGGGATCTTAGAAGTGGCCACACCCATGGCAAGAGGGCTGATAGGGAGAAGAAGAAGTGTCCCTCTATACTCTCATATATCAAAAGAGAAAGAGTGAACCTTGTTTCAGGCTACTTTCTAGACTGAAATAATATATGTGGTGTAGGGAAGCCATGTGAAGAAACAATGACATCTGATTTTCAATTATATAGTACACCCACTTAAATTTGCCTGAAGGAGTAGAAAAGGCACTACAGAATAGTTAACTTTGAGCTAAAACATGAAATATGAGTAAAATATGTCAGACTACTAAGGGACTATAAGAGGACCTGCATAAAAAGCAGATGAAAGACTGGGAAAGCAGCCTCTACCTTAAACAGAATAAATAAAAAAAAAAAAATTGAAGACTATGCTTTGTTAAAGGAAACCTAAGCATTACCCCACATCAAATGCATATCACCTCCTGACTAGATTAACTGATTCCTCACATCAATGCTTAACAGAAGAAAGGAACATTTCTAAGTATATGATTTGTCTACCTCAATTTCTATTAAGCAAAATCATTTGTCTAGTTTTCAATAAAAATTTATGATAAATATAAGGAAAGAAGAAAAAATTGAAACAGTCAAGAAACAAACCAATCGACAATGTAAGATTTAAATATGATACAGAGGTTGGAACTATCTGATAAAGAAACTTAAAACATGACTGATTAAAATTTTAAATGCATTCACGGACAAGCTAGACAGCATAGAAGAGCAGATAGGTAATTATGGCAAAGTGATAGAAATCATTAGAATTGAAAGAAATGCTAAAAATAATCACATATGTACACATGCATTCACACAATGTAACTGAGAGGCAGGCTCATCTCTAGGCTTAATACAGCCAAGAAAAGTATCAGTAAACTTGATAGAGAAATAAAAAAAATTATAATTAGAGACTTCAATCCCCTTTTCTCAGCAATTGATAGATGAAGTAGTAATAAAGTCAATTTGAATAAAAAAGATTGGAAAAAAACTATGAATAGACTTTATCTAATTGAAATTCACAGAACTATTTACAAAATGCTGAATACACAGTTTTAAATGCACATGGAATATTCTCCAAGAGGAATTATAAGATCCGTGATAAAATAAAATTTAAATTATGCTGTTCTCTGTGTGGAAAATCAGGGTAAATATAGTAGAAAGTAGTGCATTACATATATCAAAATAGAAGAGACACTAGACCAGTGTTTAGGCACAGAGAAGAGTTGGTCATGAAGGGGATAAATACAGTTGTGCCTTTAAACACCTAGTATCTATTCCTAATGTTTGCTATGCAAAATATCAGCTTATGATCTTTAGAGAGTTAAAATAAAACTCTTACGTGGAAAAATTAAACATAGTTTAAGTTTAAAAAATAGAAAAGATAAATTTAAATGTCTTTACTAAAAGAAAATGATAAAAATTTAAGGTGTTAGATACACTAATTGCCCTAGTTGATCATTAACCAATGTTAGTGAATTAAAACATCACATTATACCTCATAAATGTTTGCAAATGTTAGGCGTTGATCAAAAAATAAACAAATGAGTTTAAAAACTTAAAATAATAGAAACCAGACAAAAAGTGTTCTAGAATAATAACAGAATCAAATAAATAACAATAACACAAAGAGATCTGAAAATTCCAAAATGTTTGAAAATTAAACAATACATTTCTGAATCAAAGATAAGGTAAGGGGAAATTTTTTTTTTTGGTACTGGAGATTGAACTCAGGGGCACTGGACCACTGAGCCACAACCCCAGCCCTATTTTGTGTTTTATGTAGAGACAGGGTCTCACTGAATTGCTTAGCACCTCACCATTGCTGAGGCTGGCTTTGAACTCGCGATTCTCCTATCTCAGCCTCCCTAAGTGCTGGGATTAGAGGTTTGCGCCACCGCGCCCGACTGTAAGGGGAAATTATTAAAAAATTGAATGAAAATGAAAATACAGCCATATCAAAATTTTTGTTATATAGCCAAAAGTGATTAGAGGGGTATTTATAGCAATAAGTGTTCATATTATAAAAGAAGAGACTTAAATCAGACTTATAACCTGAAAACAATCGGATGGAAGAAAATAAAAGCATAAATCAATGGTATAGAAAACAGAAAAAACACAGTACATCAATGTAACCAAAGTTGTTCTCTTGAAAAAATTCAATTAGTTAATCCTTTAGCCATGCTGACTACTAAATAAGAGAGAAGACATAAACTATCAATAGAAATAATTGAAAGGACATCATTATAACCCAGTAGACCTTAAAAGGATGAGATAAGAATAATATGAAAATCTCAGTACCATAAACAGGACAACTTAGATGTACCTTACATCTATTCCTATTCCTTTAATGACAACCTACTAAAACTCACTCAGAAAGAAAAGAACGAATTGAATCAATCTACTTTTATGGGAAAAATTTAAGTAGCAGTTTAAAACTTTTCAATAGGGAAATTACAAGTGCAGATGATTCATTGGTGAATTGTATTTATGGAAGAAAATCGTGTGTAAGATATTCAGGAACTATCTTACTATTTGGCTACTAATGTGTAATTCCAAAACGTTAAAAAATAGAAAGAAGGATTAAGATACAATTCTAAAAAGGACCCACTGGATTTTGTAACCAGAAGCATATTGATGACCCAAAGCTGTTGAAATTCCACCAACCTTTTGAGTCTTTCAGTTTCGATTTTCTTCTTTGGAATTTTCTTCCAAGGATAATCTTAGCAATTTAAAACTTCTTATAAATGTATAATAATTAAGTCACTGAGAAATCATCACTGAAATAACAAAAAATTAATAGCACATAGAACTTAAGAATAGAGCCACACTTCTGTTCTTTATTCCTTAAAGTCTATTTATAAATTAGAAGAGATAAATTTAAACGTATTTATTAAATACATTTAGCATAGTATTAATTTTGGAAAAGCTCTTACTTTTCTTCAGTGAATTAAGCAAATACATTTAGTAAATACATTAAAATTTGTCTTATTATTTATCTTGTTATTATTTATTTTTCTTATTTAATAAATACGTTTAAATTTATCTCTTCTAATTTATAAATAGACTTTAAGGAATAAAGAACAGAAGTGTGGCTCTATTCTTAAGTTCTATGTGCTATTAATTTTTTTTTTGCAAACTATGTATTCAATACAAGATATAAAATAAGTACAACAATTCAACAGCAAAAAAAGCAAAAATCCCAGTTAAAAACCTTGCAAAGGACCTTAATAAGCTCTTTGTCAAGAGAGATATATAAATGGCCAAAACATATATGAAAAGATGCTCAACATTATAAATTTTCAAGGCAAACACGACATGGGGGAGGTGGGGGGCAGGAAAGGGGAATGGGTATAGTAAAGATGGTTGATAAAAAATATATATAAATATATATATATATACTGTTCATTGAAAGTGCATATAAAGATGTTTAATATCAAGAATGTAATCTGCTTATAATTTTGTGCAAAGTTAGAAAAATTATGATTGTAATAATTTTTTTTTTCTATTTGCCTCAACAAATATTTTCAGTGAATAGTGTGTACAGCTTCTGAAAATTTGTTTTTTTTTTCTGTTATGTTTGATAACATGTATTTAAATGCAACTTTTGAGAAAAATAAATAAAAATAAAAATTTAAAAAAAAAGAATAATAAAATAAATAAATAAATAAATAAATAAATAAATTTTCAAGGCAAGGCAAATTAGCACCACAATAAGCTACCACCTCAGATCTGTTTGGATGGCTATTACCCAAAAGACAAGCTAACAAGTATTAGGGAAGGCATGGAGAAAAGGGAATCCTTGTGGACTGTTAACAAAAATGTAAATTGGTTCAGACACTATGGAAAATAGTATGGTTCTTCTTCTAAAACTTCATAACAGAACTATTATATGATCCAGGATTCCCATTTCTGGATACGTACCTAGAAGAAATGAACACTGTATCTCATACATGTATGTGAGCTCCCATGTCTATTGTAGCCTTATTAACTATAACCAAGATGTGGAAATATCCTGTTTGTGGACAATTGTATAAATAAATTGTGGTAATATACAAATGGAATATTATTCAGCTCTAAAAAGAAAGAGAAACTATAGTTTATGGCAACACAGATGAACCTGTAGGACCTTATGGTAAGTAAAATAAGCCAAAGGGGATGGGGAAATATTACATGACCTCACTTATATGTGGAATGACAACAAAATAAATTGAATGTGTAGAAATAGTAGGATGATTATTATTAGAAGAGGAATAAAATGGGGGAAAGTGGGTCAAAGGGTACAAACTTGTAGTTGTGCAGGATGAAGAAGTCTACAGAGCAAGTATAGCAAAAAGGCTGGAGTTAATAACATATTATAGTATACTGAAAAGTTACTGAGAGAGTAGACTTTACATGCCCCGATCACATATAAAATTAGATAAATACAGAATGTATGGAAAGGTTTATTTCTTTAGCTTAGTACTAATTCACTATGTATGTGTATTTCAAAACAGCAAAATAAAATAAAATAAAATGAGTATAGTCTTGAAAATAAATCATGTGTAAGAAAATATACAAGTGACCAACAAGTACATTGATCACCCTTTAGATCATAGTCACAAGGAAATTCAAATTCAAACTACAATGAGACGTGACTACATGGACAACACTAGATGACGGTGGCAATGTGAAATAATTCATAATTTTATATAGAGGTGTACAATGGTAGAGTCACTTCTGAAAATGCTTGAGAACTAATATTAAAGTTAAACATACATCTTGCCTGTACCTCAGAAATTCAATTCCTTTCAATACAGAAATTCCTGAGATGAATTTTAAAAAAATTAAAAAGACTTGTAGTGGTATTTTCACAGCATTCAGAAGCAACCCTATTGTGTAGCAACAAAACAATGAATAATTAAATATGGCATGTCATAAAATAGAATATTACATAGGAATGGTGAAGGCTATAGCCAGATTCATTGGGTTGAGAAATGAAAGGGAACACAGGCAAACATTGTAAACTTCAACTTTCACAAAATTCATTTTCAGTGGGACATTGTTGTTTCCTAGGGGGCACTTTGGAAGTATTCCTACATGTGTGTTTTTACAATAGTTGTAAGTTACTTCTGATATGTAGGAGACAGATGAGTAAGGGAAACTAAACATCTGAAGGGCGGTACTCCATACCAAAGATGTGTTCCTACATCATGGCCAATTTCTGAAATACCCACTGGATAATCTTATAATTTTTAAAGAAATAAAAAGTAAGTTTAAGAGTTTTTCTTGTCTCACACCAACACCATCAATGTATAATAAAAAATGTTTTGCATGATTTTATATATATCACTATAATTTTGGGGAGAGCAAATCTCATGTAAATCAACAGAAGATTTTACATTGTTTGCCAAGAGGTATTTGCTATTTCAGAAAACCACACCAATAACAATATTAATGTTTGAAACACTAGTGCAGCACCTGTGTATCAGCTTGAGTTTGTAGCTAGTGCATGAGTCTTCTACATAAAACCCTAAGTATATCATTTCTTTGTGTTTTCTGTGTAGTTCTGCCCAAGCATTTTCAAATTGAAATGTCTATTATTTAATTAAACCTTTTATTTATATTACATTTAGGGCTTTCTGTTGATTTTTAAAAATATATTTTAGGTAGTTTATTATCTATGCATTTCACATTTCATTTTCAGAGAGAAATTTGAGTGTTAAAATTCTTGTAATAAAATGAAGGTGTGAAGTCTGCTGCAGTCTATAATCACTGTTTAAGAAACTTGTGAAAAAGAACATGATGGTAACTAAAGGTATATTTTTAAATAATTTTAATTAAATGTTCAAACTGGAAAGTTGAGATGGTGTCAAGTATATTTCTAGAGACAGGAAAAGGCAACAATAGAAAAGAGGAGCTAAGCAACTCAGTGAGACCCTGTCTCTACAAAAAACACAAAATAGGGCTGGGGATGTGGCTCAGTGGTCGAGTGCCCCTGAGTTCAATCCCCGGTACCAAAAAAAAAAAAAAGAAAAGAGGAAAGTGCACATGGATAATAGGAGTAGCACTAACTCTATGGGATTAAACAGGATGTTAGAAATATGGTTAATCTTGCATATCTATCAGATATACTTGATAATGTCTACATTGGTGATCATCTATATCAGAGCCTTAGTATATATTTCTGAGTAATTTGTTGCTGATTCACATTACAACTTTCTCCCCATTTGAATCTAAGCTCCCTAAAGAACCATGTGCTTTAACCACATACATTGCCAATCACTCATTACATTGCTGACACATGTTAAATGCTCTCATGTTTTACTGCCCCTTTGAATATGGAGACTGGCAAATGCTGAATCCTGAATGGTGTTGGGACAGAGAAAGGCCCGAAGGGGATAGAATGCATCTTACTGGCAGTGCAGCTCTCTTCTACTTGTTTCTATCCCTGACTTTAAAACTTCAGACAATGAGGGCTGGGGTTATGGCTCAGTGGTAGCATGCTCGCCTAGCATGTGTGAGGCACTGGGTTAGATCCTCAGCACCACATAAAGATAAAGATATTCTGTCCACTTACAACTAAAAAATAAATATTAAAAAAAAAACTTCAGACAATGAGACAATGGATGAGAGTAAGAACACAGCAGAACATAATGGATGACTTGACTTTGAACTTTGAAAAAACGTCAGGCATTAAATAACAGTTGTGCCTTGTGGGATAAATTGCTTTGGCAGTAGAGGCCAAGTACTTCATGTTCCTGATCAGCTTAAAGTTACTGTGTCTTGCGATACTGTCTTAGCATGCCTTGAGTCTTCTGTATACCAAGGCTTTAGAGCTCATCACACTCAGATCCTAATGTTAACAGCAGGAAACTATTGTTATCTTTGGTTTTCAGATGAGGAAACCAAGCAGGAGGTTATGTGACTTGGGTAAGATCAGTCAAGAAATCAATGGATTGAAAACAAACATTGGATCACCTAAAGTTTAAACTTACATCCCAAAAGACAATGTCACCAAATCATGCAGAGAAATATACCTGAATTTATTCTTCCAGATTTGTTCACTTGAAGCCAGGTTAAATGAAATAACAGACACTATACAAACTTATACATCTTGAATATTTACATCATAATACTTAAAAAAGGGTCAATATTTAGGAAGCACCTTCTCAATTTTGTGCATCATGCTTGATGTACTTACTGAATTTTTTAACAAAACGTGAATTCTATTTCTGAATCTAACACTAAATCATTTGCTCTCACATTAATCATTTTAATTATTTAGCTTTCAAATAATCTATCAATGAATGGTTATATAGAGAGATACAATGAATACATATGCATATATGTATGTGCTGATGCCTTTTAAACATATTGTTTAGAGTATATTTTACAAGAATTACCCAGAAGTATTTACATATCACCTATTATAACCATAATTTTTAAAGATAGAACATAAGACAAGGCAATTAAGCATTCTCAGGAAAATATACTGAGATTTTCTATAACAAGATTATGTTCAGTATTTTACTGAGCCTATTAGATATCAATTCGTATCATTCAGACTTCAGAGTACTAAACTAGGGAAATCATCATTAACTCCATTCATTGTCAGGGTGGCACATCCCTCTAATCCAAGGAATTTGGGAAGCTGAGAGAGGAGGACTTCAAGGTTCAAGCCAGCCTCAGTAATTTAATGAGACCCTAGGCACCTTAATGAGACCCTGTTTCAAAATAAAAATTAGAAGGGATTTAGGGTGTGGCATAGCGGTAAAGCACTCCTGGGTTCAATTCCCAGTACCAAAAAAAGAAAAATCATTGTCTTCACCAGCAATATTATTATTATTGTCTCTTGGAATTCTTTTTATTTATTTATTTATTTATACTTTTTTACCCATAGTCCTTGTCACAGTCTAATCTTTGTATTCTAGAATTGCAAGCTCCGTGAGAAAGGAGAATTTTTCCTTTACTTTTGTTCCTTTTATGTCCCCCCAAATGTGGTCTGCACATGGTGTACCCTTAATAAATACTGAATATAAGAAAGAATATAAGAAATTATGAGAAAGAGATTAGTTTAATGAAGACATTTCTGGGACCATATATTTGAGAGAAGTTCATGTAAGTCAACTATGTACAGAGATGCTTACTGAATATTTACACTCAGCTTAGAAACTATTTCTGTCAAATCAGTCACTGCAAAAGGTGTGGAGTGATATGCACCTCATTCTCAAGGAAATACAATTCTGTATACAAAACAAATAAACCATTGAACCAAAGTATGATTGTCAAAATTTGTCAGCCAGACAGTAAGCATATTTGTTGAGGAATGAATGGGTCTTCTATTGGAGTAAGAATCAACTTCCATGGAGTAGGAAAAAAGAGGAGTAGAAGAAAACAAGGAAAATTCCGCCAGGTAAAGTTTTGAAGCTAATATATTTAGACCTTTATCCCAATTTAGTGTTTTAACAAGTAGCTTATAGACAAATACATTATGGTGTGCACATAATCTATCCAATACAAAAAGTAGCATTTAAAATAACTCTAGCTTGTGTTGAACTGATATGGCAATACATTTTTAATAAATTCTATTATGCCATTTTCCCCTGAAATCCAAGATAAAGTTGTCAGTCTTAGAATTGAATACAATTCCTCTCTTGTGTTCCTAGGGCCATATCCTAGGTAAAAAGCACAGTATATTATTACTAAGTGTACAATAAGTCCTTCCTACATAAATGAATTAGAAGAAGCCAAAGAAAACAAAAGTTAGAGATTTTCCCCCAGCTACTATACACAAATGTCATTATATTATTATATTTAGTTTTTACTGCTAACCTGTCTGCATTATTTCAATCCATATGGTTATTGTAATTATAAGTATCAATTACACACAATGTATTACACAAAAGACTTAAACCTTGCCATTCATCTATTTAGCCAATATATTCTGAGTAACTATGGTTACATGGCATTACCTGTTTCTTCAAAGAGCTTTTAGTGGAAAAACATCACTTGAAAATAGACAATTACAATATATGAATTGATAAGAAACGAGAGAAATAAAGATGCTATAGATACTTAACCTTTTCTTTGGGAGTTAAAGTATGATTCAACATAGACTAGACTTAAGCTATATATATGAAATAAACTCCAACTCCCAAGGCTTACATATAACATTATGTTTCTCTCTCATGCAAGGTCCACGGTAGGTTTTTGGGTGCTTTGTTCCACATGGTCATTTGGACATTCAGACATCCATTTTGTGAGATGCTGGCCACCTGCTGTTCTCCTAAGCATGAGAAGTCAGAAGCTGGAGAATTAGTCAAGGTCTTTTACTACCTCAGTTTCCATGTTTCATATATCATACACCTCACATTCCACTGACCATAAACATACAGATGCTGAGAAGGATATTTTCTCCTATAATCATGAAAGAAAAGAGAGTTGGTTGACTTTTAACATAGTAAACTTTCCTGGTTAAGGCATGTTAGAGGTAAGAGCTGAAAATTGAGTTATTCGTCCCAGCCAATTATGGCCAATACATTCCAGATAGTTATCTCTGTTCTTTCCCAAGGCATTAACACAGATTTCAACATAGGAATCTATATTTCTATGTTGCCTTAAAGAGGTCCTATATGAATGTTGTGTCTCCCAAGAATCCCTCTGATGAAACATGATCACCGATGTGATAATATTAGCAGATGGAACTTTGGGGAGGTGAATAGGTCATGAGAGTGAAATCTTCACTAATGGGATTAGTTTCCCTATAAAACAGTTTCCATAAAGCTGTGAAGCTTCTTCCCACAAATGAAGACACTTAGAAGATACTATACATGAATCAGAAAAAGAGTCCTCATCAGACATAAAATGGCAGGTACATTGCATTGTTCTTGGCCTTTTCAGTCCCCAGAACTATCAGAAATAAATTTCTGTTGCTTGTAAATTCCCCATGTTATGGAATTCTGTTGAAGCAGCCCAAACAGACTAAGAAAGGCATTAATCCTTGGAGGAAAAATGTTGAAAGTTGAGTTGACTAGATACCTTAGCCATATGTTAAAAGTAAACTACCGAGTATTAATGGATTTAGCTCACTAAAGAAAGCTAAGACTAAGCCAGCAGGTCAGAAACCATTAGGATGCAAATTGGTCTCCATGGAAGAATCCCAGAAAGCCTCAAGAATTTTGACTTTGACTCCATATTCTGCTGCATGAATCAAGAGTTAGGAATATGGACGACTTCTGAATTCAAGTTGTTAAGTAAGTCTGTAAACAGTTTTGATTGAATGACTTTAATGGATTATTTAGAAAGGCAGAGCATTTTCCTCATCTACTTAACCAACAAAATAGCAGGGAAGTCTTGCAATTTTATTCTCAAGAGTAGTTGAAGCAAAGTGTCTCTAAACACTAGGTCACCAAAGTCAGGAGCTGGACTGAAAAATGGAAACTAAGTATAAATGTATGTAAGGAGTTATGAATGCTCCCTTTTTTCACAGTCCCCTTTCTTTGTGTCTTAGAATCCTGGTATTCAATTTTAGCCAGGAAATTGGAAAATTCTCTTTGGGAAAGAAAAATTTCTATTAATCACATTTTGAGATTTCTCAATGAAATCTTAGAGTAGGATTATGCCAATGAAATATTCTAATGGTCCGATAATAAATATGAAGCAACATTTAAGAGTCACTAGATATTTTAGGAAAACATCCAAATGAAAGAAAAATATCAATAGAGTAATAAATGTCCTTTGTAAGAAACAGAAAAAAGAGTTGAAACAGAGGCAAGTTAATCCACTATTACAAAACAGCGGTTTCATGAAAAAGTGAAAACATGGAAAAGGGAGCCAGGGCTGAGGATGTAGCTCAGTGGCAGAGCATATGCTTAGCATTTATGAGGCCCTGATTTCAGTTCCCAGCAGCAAAATAGGTAGGAAGGGAGGAAGAATGGGAGAGGGGAGGGAAACAAGGGAAAACAGAATTAGATAATTTCTTTGGAATTAAAAACATGAAAGTTGATAGAAGAGATTTTGGATTCTGGTCAGGATGCAGAAACAACAGATTTATCCTCCCACTTCAAACTACTAAAACAAGGGCAAAAAAATATACATATAAAGAAAAATAGATGACAAGATAATGTACATCAGGCAACGAAAGACAATGATCCCCAGACTGCCAAATGAGAGGAGCCTCATCATAAACCCACCTACTGCCTTGAGGGAATTCTGTGGCACGCGCATAAGGAACTGAGTTAGAGCCCAGCACAATCCCTGACTGGGAGAAAGGACCTGAGGATCTGGGGAGAACAATCCAGATAGATTCAAGGGAAGAGTGTACAGAAGGTGCACCTCAAGTGTTTTGACAAATGCTGATTGACACATAGGCCTGAGGTAACAGTCTGAAGCCAGGAAATAATCACCTGAAAGAATTACATGTCACGGTACTGGGCATGATGCCTTTTCCCACCATCCTGAAAAGCTAAGGTTTGTCACATATTCTGTACCAAGAAGTGTCTTGCCTAAGTGGTGAGTGGTGACTGAGTTCTGCTCTGGTCCTAATTAACAGCCCCTTAAAAACAAAAACCAGAATGATTAAGTAATTAAACCAGAGAGGGGCTGGGAGTATAGCTTGGTGCTTGGTTAGGATGATCAAGGCCCTGAATTTGGTCCCCAACACCTCAGAAAAAATAATAAATACCTAAATAGTAACTAAACTATATCCCAGAACAAAGACTAAGAATACTTACAGCAATGAAAGCAACTAGCATTCTACAAGGTGGCATTCACACAGGATGCAACCCGTGATAAATTAACAGACATGAAAAGAAAGAGGAAAAAAAAAAAAAGACCCATAATGCAAAAAATAAAATAAAATAAATAAAAACTGACCCCAAACTAACTTGCACATTGGACCTAACAGGCAAGGGTGTTCGGGTTTTTATCATAACTATATTCCACATGTTTGAAAAGTTAAGAACACACAGATACAGAAAAGATACAGAAAAAAAATTCCCCAAAATAAAAACTAAAATATATGAGATGAAAAATACATTTGATGAAATTAGCAATAGATTATACATTGCAAAAGCAGAGATCATTAAATCTGAAGATAAACTAATAGAAACTATCTACAATGAAGCACAGAAGATAAAAGGGGAAAAAATTAGTTGTACAAAGAGTAAGAGGCAGGACAACTTATAGCGACCCAAAACTCATATAATTGGAATTTCTGAAAGGATCGAGGAAGAACACAACATGTTTGAAGAAATAGTAGATAAACATTTTCCAAGTTTTGTAAATACTACAGACTCACAAATCTCAATAAATCCTAAGCCATAGACATATTAAAAAAAACAAAACAAAACAACTAGATCATCTCCCACCCAAATCAAACATCTCAAAAACAATGATGATTAAAAAAGACCTGAGCTGGGTATAGCGGTGCACACCTGTAATCCCAGCAGTTCAGGAGCCTGAAGCAGGACGATGTTCAAAGCCAGCCTCAGCAATTTAGGGAGTCTCTAAGCAATTCAGTGAGACCCTGTCTATAAATAAAATATAAAAAAGGGCTTGGGATGTTGCTCAGTGGTTAAGACCCCCTGGGTTCAATTCCTGGTACCAAAAAAATGTATGTATGTGTGTGTGTGTATATATACACACACACATATATATATTATACAAAGGAATTACTATTATTATGGTAGCATATTTATTGTCAAATGTAATGCATGCAAAAAGATATCAGAGGAACATCTTTAAAATACTGAAAAACAAAAATCCTGTCATACTAATTGTTTTCAGAGAGAAATAAATTTATTATAGACCAACAACTGGTATGAAGAAAGGCTTGTATTTCTGACTGTAACATCTAAAGTTAGAAGGCATGGAACTTTGTCTTCAATGTCCAGACAGAAAATTATTTCCACCTTAAATTTTTCAACCCAAATTACCCATCACTTTGGGGAGTTAGAGACAAGGTATTTTCAGTCAGGCAAGGTCTCAGAACATTGACCACCTATGTTTCTATTCCTGGGAACTTAATGGTGTCTTCATTGTACTATGATTCAAAAAGGAGGGTAAAAAAGTAGCCAGGAAACAAATGATTAAACATGGGAGGAAGAAGAGAATTCCAGGGCAATGTTACTAGGAAGTTTAGAAAGTGTATAGATCAAGTATAGAGAGCTATACATTGAGACCCCAAAAAGGAAAAAAAAAAATATATATATATATATATATATGCTGATTAATTTCTAAGTTAAGAAAATTTATATTGTAGATTTGAGAGTTAAGAGAAAATCAAGCAAATAAAGCAGTTATTAAGTCCAGTGTAAATAGTTATAAAAGAAAGGTTATTATGTAATTCTAATATACTGGTTGCTTAGCTATAAGATTTAGAGTCATGACCTGAAGTCTGATTATTAATTTATGAAAATTATTATATAATTATACTGGGAAGATGTAAGTGATTATGTATTTGCATTTATTATTGTCATTGTGTGATATAAAAGTGAATGTCAAGATTCATGCTAAAGATTTAAATTTAAATTTTTCTTGATATAAATAGCATTAAATTATAAATAATAAAAAATACCAGAAGTTGGGGGGAAAACACAAAAGAAAGAAAAACGTTTCATATTTTAATACCAATAACTATTTTTCCTGCTTCTTTTTCCTTCTGGCTTTTTGAAAATGGCTCCTATATTTTTATTTTGCATTTTGCTCTGCTCAGAGGATCAAGATTTGAGGGGATCTGGTAGTGCAGAAAGCGGAAACTTTTGTTCCTCACACAATCCTATTTTAATTTTAGAATGAGAAATACATGCTGTTTTGCTAGAAACAAAGTGCTTATATTAAAATAATAGCATTAAAATGTACATTAGCCAGAAGGCAGCTTCCTTGGTAGAAGAGTCATGAGTGAAAATGATGCAGGGTGATGGATATGGTGAATTTTCAAGGATAGACAGGGAAAAGTAGACAGTATGTCTTGAAGATTCGTGAACTTGGGCTTGATTCCTCAAGCAATGGGGAGATATTGAAGAGCAGTCACACAGATCAGATTTTATCTTAAACAGATTGAATTATACAGGATGACCAAAACTCTACAGGACATCTACACTTTTTGATATTAGCCCTGACTTCTAATTGTGATTCATGATAATGACTAAAAACATGAGATGTTTAGATAGACCATAGACACAAATGGAAAATAACTGAATCAGCATTTATTTAAAAATGATATGGGGGAAAATACCAAAATGATCAGATTTTACCACAATAAAAACATTGTGGATCAAAATAGGACATTATTTTTTAAAAGGAAACACTTAAAGGAATTCATTGTTTTAAAGGTGATTGTTTTTATTTCCCCCACATAGCATATTATTTTATTCTAGGCAAAGAAAAGCATTCATATCATTCTCCCATATCATACCAGTATATATTTTAAGTTCACCTACAGAAAAAGATTTTTTTCAAGTGTCTCAGTGTCTTAGAATCTTAAACTGATCCTTGCCTGAATATCATATCTTTATCTGTGGAAGTGTGGTGGGGGGAACTAAGCAGAGAGTAATCTAACTCTATTGAGTAAGTCATCCAGAACTAGATGACAGATTTCTAGAGCTGATTAATAGCTAGATGAGCAAAGAAAAGTCTGGATTTCCTTTAGGGGAACAGGAGGGAGTGTAGAAAATTATCAATGAGCTGCTAAATAACAGGGAAAAAATGCAAATGTCTCTAATGCTCCATCAATAATGTGCTAAAAAAGTACTTAAAATGTTAAACCATTGTTACAATTTGAAAGCATGAAAATTATATAAGCTGCAAACAGAAAATGGAAGAGATAACATAGAATCACAAATTTGTGGATTCTCCTGCTTTTAATAACTGACAAAAACTCTTTTATCAAGTGGATTCTGTTGTCAGAGACTTTTTTTGCAGCAGCAGCAGATGGAAGCCTTTATCTGCAAGCTATGGAACAAAAAAACTGTTCATAAAAATTGCTTTGAATGTTAGTTTCCCTGTATTATGCAAGTTTAGGGATTTGAAACTCACAAAACTATGTGAGATAAAAGATACAATGCAATATGTACACTAGCACATGGTGATTGATTGCCATTATTACCATTAAATAGCACATTCTTGTAAACATTGCTCCCCATTCAGAAATAGTGCCAACTGGTTTGATGCTTTTCTTTTTCCTAATAACAATTATTTTTTACAATATGAATTTCTTTTAAAACAACACATATAATTACTTTAACCTGAGACTTTTCCCTGTTAATTCAGTAAGAGTTCTTGAAAACCATATACATTTGTTTTAATATCAGTAGACTGGCTGAAAAAGAAGAAATTTTTATGGTTAAAAAAAAAAAAAAGATGACCTAAACCAAAACTGTCAGTAGCTTGTTAAAATTCATGCATCTTTAGGAAAACCTAATTATAACAGATCTTAACCATGTTTTTAAGGGGGAGTTTTCTCTTTGCATTCATTAACTTAATTGGCACAGAAGAAGGTTTACGTGGCCTTTTACCTTTGGATATAGGGTTGCAGTTTTCACCACAGACTTTTTAATAAAAGTAAAATAATGTAATGGATTTCAAGAATGTGAAGTTTCTTTAGAAAGAAAATGCAGAGTATTTGTGTAAAAGGAGTCTTTATAGGTAGACCAAGTTCCCCCTTATCAAAGTTCTCCAGTGGATGCTCAAAACCATGGATAGTAACAAAACTTTTTGTTTGCTTATTTTTACAAATCTTATATATATACTTTGCCTTTTTCCTATAGATTCATCTCTATGATAAATTTTAATTTATAAATTAGGCATAGTAAGATATTAACAATAATTACTAATATCAAACAATTATAATAAGATAACAAAAGTTATGTGAACATGATACCTTTCTCTCAAAATGTCTTATTGTGCTATACTATACTAACCTTTCTTCCTGTCCTGACGTGAGGTGATATCACACAACGTGTATATGAAGAATTGAAGTGTGGTGAATGACAAAGGAATTGTGACCGGGCCTTAGGCGACTCCATAAGGTTTATTGAACCCAAGCACCTAGGTACTGGGATCTTTGATCTGATCATTGACAGGTGGGAAGTGTACACAAGGTGGAACAGCTGGGATGATTTATGTCTTAGGTGAGATGGAGTGAGATGGCATAAGACTCAGTCAACCTAGTCAGAATGTCACACAATTTAAAACTTATAAATTTTTTATTTCTGAAATTTTCCACTTAATATTTTCAGACTGTGGTTGACCATCGTTAATGGAAAACACAAAGAAACTGCAAAGGAGGACTATTGCAAAGAATATTTTACAACCAACCACTTTATCGCAGAGAGTCTGATTAGGAATCAGTGGCCAGAGTAATTTTGGAGCATAAATACCATAATAATCCCATAGCGGAATTATTTTCTTTCTTGTCATATGCGGCACTGGTCTTAATATCTTGCTGGGAAAATAGGGTGCAGAGGTGATATGAATTGAGACCCACCTTTGTGTTCAATGTTAATATTTAAGTGTTTGCTCAGAAAAATTCTAATTAGAATGAACAGCAATACACTAAGAGAAGATTTCTAGATGCAATTATTAGAGTTACATGCATTATTTATAAAGGGCTTTGAATTGTTTAATTCCTTAAAAAAAATTTTTATCAAACATAGAAAATCCTCAGAGAAATAAAGGAAACTATTCAAAGAGATTGTAAGGCCCTAAAGTCTTCATGGCTCTGCTAGGGGCAGAGGAAGCAGAGGTTTGGGAGATGTTGATGTGCTTGTGTAAACATTTATTTGGCTTTTTATCTGGGGGATTCTTAAATGATTGTGGAATATTTTGGGATCTTTTATTTTTTCATTTCCTTTTATGATTCATAGCTTTTTCCTTCTTTCACTCAAGGATTTAGTAGTATGGACACTGATATTTAAGAAGAACTATTTTCTGTGCATCATGGTATACCATCTTCTGGGGAACCATTAATTACAGAAGGAGCTAAGTGCTACAAACAACTTGAATTTAACTAGTTGAAGACAGTAGGGAGCAAATACTGATGAACTGTTTGGTGACTATATCTTACTGGGGCAAATCTAGGGTTACAGAATCAGGCAGGATCCACTTCTGCACATCTCTTCTCCTCTCCAGCTATGGCTTCATATCTTGTCTTTAAATCTTGTCTTAAAGCTTCCATTTCACTTTAGTTAATGATTAAATATCTTATTGAAAGCCATTTATTGTATTTTGGCTGGTAGATGGCTTGTGGAAAGAAACTGGACCACATTAATACATCTGTTTCTTTATACTAGGAGGATCTTGTAATCTACAAAGAAATGTCACAAACACCTAAGGGACATTATAATATCACTGTAGAAATACTTCTATAACTAAAGTTTACTATAAGAAAAGACATTAAAATACTAATATTTCATATTATTGACAAGCTCACAAAAACATGAAATATACGTCAAAGTGTGTTATATACATATGGAGAATTAGGTAAGTATAGTGCTAAAATTTTACTGGTGATGGTCACAGTTTGTTGGGGCCTGTTATCAAGAATATGCTGACCATGTAAGGAATTATATGTAGGTTTTCATGCTGTCATATGAAACCTTAAGAGAGAAATGTTTGTCCCTGCTTTTCACATCATTAGTATTAATTATTGGGTTATTTCTCTTTGCTTTGGTTTTTGTGTCTTTTAAACACAGACAACTTCCATTTATTCCAGGAAAGCATAAGTTTTCATCATAACTAATATCCGTCATTTGTAACCTGGTGTTTTAAGAATTAAAAACTCTAAGGATGTGCAATCGCCATAATAAGAGCTAACATTAATCTAAAGCAATAACTATCCCTACATAAACATTTCAACTTCACATTATCCTGGAAGCACTATTGTTATTCTTATTAGAGAGACTAGAAACTGAGGCAAAAAGAATTTGGCTAAATGTTCTGAGGTGGAGGCTTAGGATCCAGGCCAAACGACTTGAGTCCGAAGTCTCTGCTCTCAACCTCCTTGCCACCCTTTACCTTTCTGTCTGGTACTGGAGCTACCTCGCCTGATGACTCACTCTATTCTGGGCCTTGTGTTAACAGGGAGGGCTTATTTGACTATTTTTTGCTCATTATTTATTTAATCAGGATCTTTTGAGCCAGTTGATCTTGTTTTCCTGCCTGTCCTACTTGGTGTTCTAGTGGTGGGGATATATGACAAATGGGAGGAATGGACATTCAGAATTTCTCAAATTGTGTTTTCTCTAACACTCAAATACAATAGCGATTTTGATATGTATTTAATTATTTATGTGAGAATATGGAAAAACATATTTTGAAAGACATGTTTAAGAGAACAGAGTGATCTTAATTTATATGTAGACTTTCAAAGAGAATGTTTAAACCAGAACTTTGCTACAATAACATCCTGTTGAAATCAAGGGATGCCAAATGTTTAATCAGGCAGAACCATTTTGTGATTATTATTTTTCATGACCAGAAGTTTGATTTCTGCAGATTCTAAAACATACCAGGGACTACTTTTATGGAGTAAGAAGCTAACAAACTAATTTACAATATGAATTTTAGTTGAACAAATGGACTAAATCTTTCATATTTAGTGGTCAGCGTAGTCTTTCTCTGTTTACTAATTTATGTTTGAATACAAATTATAAACTGAACATTGATCACTAAGCACAAAAGGAATCAGGAATTTTGGAAAACATCCCCAAGCTGATGTGATTATATTGTCTAACTACTGTGACTACATCAGGACTTAATACCAGAAAGTGAGAATTCAGTTATAACGAGTATTTTTTCTTGCTACCCTTTTTTAATCCACCTTATAATATTAAATGATTGAGGGGTTACTAATTCATTGATGAAAAGATTTTTATTTTAAAACTAAATAATCTATACTTTAATCAATGTTATGAATATTTGAGAAGTTATAAATATCCATACTTATTTCAGGAAACGTTATTCATATTAGTTTTGCTGTGCTTAAATCTTTCAGAGGACACAGTATGAAAACTTCTCCAATGGATTTGTGAGAATATCCTTTCCCATAGGGGAAATGTTACATTCCATTATATTATCAAGCAAGGCAATAAAAATGGTATGGATTGAAAATAATTTACAGAATTCCTTTTTATTTTCCAATTATTTCCATTTTTCCATACCATTTCAATGTTGCTAAAATTGTCATTCAATGACTATTAGAAAATTATAAAAGACTTCAAAACTTTCCTAGATTTAGGGCTAATGTGATTTAAAAAATGCAACTGACAATTACTCTGAGTATTCATTTCTCTTCCAATTCACAATCAAATTAGTTCCCACCTTGAGAGACCCAGTTCCCATCATCAATCACCTGAGTCTATCAAAATAATTAATCTGAATAATGAGAAAATGTAAAACTCTTAGTGTCAGAAAAGAGTTCTTTCTACTTGAAATCCATGGAATATTCTATTAACATATCATAGCAACTTCAGCTGTACATTCAGCATACATTGGAGAAATGTATTTTGTGTTTGACCTTGTTTCCCAGACGAGGTGGAAAATAGAGTTTTTGAGGTTAAGCTATCGTTAATACACACTTTCTAGAAAAAAAAGTTTAATTCCTCCAATCTCTTTTTCTTTTGTTATTTTTGAGAGGGAGCCTTGTTGTATCACCTAGGCTACCTTGACACTTAAAAATTTGAACTAGGATTATGGACACATGCCACCATTTCTTCTACCATCTTCTTTTCATTGGTCTATTTGTCTGTTTACATATTATGTTCTGTTTTGTGTACTGGGGATTGAACCCAAGAGTGCTTTAACACTAAGCTACTTCCCCAGTCCTTTTTATATTGAGACAAGGTCTTGCTAAATTACTGAGGCTGACCTTGAACTAATGATTCTCCTGCTTCAGTTTCCCAAGTATTTGGGATTCTGTGTGTGTAGCACTGAGCCCAGCTTATCATCTACTTTTTAATCTGCAATAATCATATTGTTAAAATCTATACTTGAAAAGTGGTAGAATAAAATGTTATAATCTGACCTACAAGCATCTGTTACATTTTGAATCTTAAATGTTCCCCAAAGATCCTTGTGCTAGAGATTTGGTTGCCAGCCTGTGACATTTTGGTAGGTGACAGAACTTTTAGGAGGCAGAGTCTAGTGGAAGGAAGTTAGGTCATTGGAAGCTACAGCATGCCCTTGAGTGGGATAATGGGACCCCTGATTCTTCCTCTCTTTTACTTGGCTTTCTTGTCTCCATGATGTGAGCAGCTTTCTCAGCCATGGTCCCTTACCTTGTGGTAGTATCCACCACAGGTCTAAATGCAACAAGGCTAAGCACTCATGCACTAAAACCTCAGAAGCCTTGAACCAAAATAAACTTTTCATCCTTTTAAATGCATTATCTCAGGTATCTTTTCACATTTATAGATACCTGACTAACCCACTATATGTCTTAGTACACTCCCCAAATCAGGGTAGAAAACAAATGCCAGTTAGTATTTAGCATTTTAATTCATCCATGCTTGTCAATTGTCACCAAAACACAGGATTAAATGGTTTTCCAAAGCACCTTTGTGTGTTTGTTCTTGAAGTGATTCCTAGTAAGTAGCCTAAATTTTAAAGTGAACAAATTGTTTGCAAATCTGAAGAGGAAAGAACTGAAGAGGGAGAAGATTCAAACTAATTGAGTTTTAGATTTTAAAGATCAAAATAATAAAATAGGAAAAATACACAATAGATAACGTTGCACTTGACAAAACAGGTCTCATAAGTACTCTGAAAGAATTTATATATATATTGGCTCAGGGCTGGTAATTATTAAATAGATAATATTTTCAATTACTCTCAGTATTTTATTACAAAAATAAGTCTCATGTTTTGAAACTAATTTGGATTCATTTACGATTTCCATATAACTGCTTATGGGGTCTTTTGACATTAAAAAAAAAATCAGTGAGGGAAGTCAAAGCCTAAACCAGTTGAAACGGTATCACTGTAGAATTTCAGTCTGATAATCATAGATGTGGAGATCATTTAATAAAATTTCTACCAACGACTAAAAGGATAACTGAGGGATAGATCTCATGAGGAGGATGTTTTTGAATCATTTAAAGATTTCTTTTGAAAGCAAAAAGAAAGTATTTGGTATAAGAACTTTATGATGATGTGTTTCTCAGCAAGAATAGAGAATAAAGAGTTAGAACTGAACCGAGTTTTAGGGAGTTCAGCCTCCCAACCCCATGTACACGTTTTGAAGAGATTTTTAATTATTTAATGTCTTTTTAATGGTAATTTAAAGCAGGACCCATGTTGAGAGTGGAAGAAATGTGCTAAGTGACTCATCAAACACGAAGAATGTGGCTTATAGTGCAAAGCAGCATAGAGTTTAGGGCCCTGTTCCCAGCTGCTAACCCCTCCACTTCTCAGAGGTCCTGGGAAATTGGAACTTTCTTTTCACTGGATAACATTTCCTTTCTCCTTTTGGGTTTCCTCTTTGTTAGCCATCTTTGAGACTCATATAGTTTATTCAGTAGAATATTGATTACATCTCAACTAGGTGCTAGTCACTGATGTTGAAAGATGGGGAAGCCACAGTTCCCCATTGTTAAAGAGCTTACACATTGAACACATTGCAAACAAAAGCAAGAAGCAACCCCCAGACTCTAATCACTGGTGACTTATGATATCCAGTACTTTTTCACATGCTCACTGGCCATTTATAGTTTCTTCTATGAACTGGTTGTTCAAGAATTTTGACACATTTTACTGGGCACTTTGTAATTTTATTATTGACAATATGACTATAAATTCTGTGTTAATTGTGTCATATTTATTTCTCCATTCTTTGGATAATCAAGAATTTTTTTCATATTTCTCCCAATATTCTTTATTGACACTTTAGTTATGTTCTTGGTGTAATCGTTTTAGTAGTTGCTGTATGTTCAATTTTAACTATGTACTTTGAAAACTGATTTTTCCATTTTGTCAAAAATGTATGAACTTTATGATATAATGTTTATAATATTATTGCTGTATCCTCTATGTTCTTACTTGTTGTATAGTACTCTTTAATACTATCAACTCAAAGAACAGTACCACTTTTTTCTTAGTCAATTTTTTAAAAAAATTTAAACATACACACACACATATGTGTGCATGCACAAAGTAACATTTTGTAGGCTCCTATATCAAACAGCATATTCATGTTCTTTGACCCATCCTCTGGAATTGGGGTTCTATCTGTTGTCATATGCCTTTAATCTTAAAATTTTCAACTTGTGCTGTTGGACTAATGGAGATTTTTATTTTTTAGTTTATATATAGCTGAAAATGTCTTTATATTGTAAGGATGGCATAATTTATGCATAATAATTTTCCTTCTTTTTAGTGTACTTACTTGAGCATTTCTCATCTACTGGCCTTGGGTGTGAGGATTTAGTCAATCTAAGCAAAAGCTGACCTGGGTTCTGGTTTTCTTGCTGCTTCTGTTACCCTGTTTAATCACCGTCCTCAAATAAATTCAGTTCTGTCTGTGTTGATAACGGGGCTGGTTTGTCAAGTGTGTTTTTCTTTTTCTCCATTTCAGTCCTACCCTCAGCTTGAGGTCTTCCCATTGCACTTACGTCTCACAAAGGATCTGCCCACACCTTCTTCTCCTATATGGACATGTGCAGAGGTGGGGGGAGGGCTGGGTGGTTTTGCTGTTCTGTTGACGTTTCTGTCTCCAATCCTGGGTCTTGCACATAGATAAGGCTTTCTTAGGGTACAGGCCAATCTGTTTTCATTCTTCTCTCAGATATGCTGTTTTATTTTTCTTTTCCCCATCTCTAGCTGTGTATCTTCTCCTGGGCTCTAGGAGAAATGGTATTTGCTGCTCTTTCACCAGAAGTTCAAGGTTTTTATTCCCTGAGGAAAAAAATGAAAGGTTTGTTCCTTTTTTCATTGGAGCTACTACTATTCCTTAGCTCAAGCCTGCATCACCAGAGACCTGACTATTCTTATAAAGTAGCAACCAACACGAACTCTGCTGGTTTTACCACTTCAACTTTCTATGAATTTATATTTTACTTTATTTGTTTGTTTATCTATTAGTCACTTTTTCTGTTTCAGAAGATGACGGATAGCCCCCTTAAAGAAGAGAATCAATCTAGTTTTAACTTTCATATCTACATGCTCAGTAAAGGATCTAATCATAGTTGCAATTCAGAAAATATACTTAAATGAAATGATTATTGTCTATTTTTGAGGGAGATTCATTCTATGTTTCCTGTAACAATTTTTTTTAAATTTCAAATTTACAGAAAAGTTGAAATAATACTATGAGAACATATATACCCATTAACAAAATTGATCAATTAATTGTACATTGCCTTTTGCTTTATTATTTTTCTCTCTCCCTCTATGTGTGTATGTGTTATGAACATTTATTCCTTTTATCCTATTCAGTCCTTAATACTCTCTCACTCCATAATGAAAAGGTTTTTTTATTGACACAATTACCATAATTTAAAAGGTTTTTTAAATTGATGTATTACTATTTTCTATTCTGTAGCCCATATTCAAATTTTGTCAGGTTCTCAGTATAGTTTTTCATAGATTTCCTCCTTTCTGGTTTAGCTTTCAATTAAAGATCAAGCATTGACTTTATTTGTCATTTAGTTTTAGTTTCCTCTTTAACTGTAATAATTCTTCAACTTTTCTTTATCTTGAGTTATTGATACTTTGAATGGGTACATGCATTTATTCATAAAATGTACTCAGATCGAGTTGTGCAATGCTTCCATAAGATTACATTTCTATCATGCATTTTGGCATGCATATCCAGAAGTGCTGTTGAATCCTCAAAGCATTGTATTGAACAAAATAAAATGTCTGTTAGTTGCATTGAGAATTCTGAGTTGGCCTTCCTTTCAAGGCACTTGCAAATTCTTATATATAAAAGAATGAAATGAGATTGGAAATCTGAGTTGAGTTATTGGTATATTATATTAGAGATATTAACATTAGAGTTCAAGACCTAACAAGGAAAAGCGGCTGAAGTAAATATCCCAGACATACCTGGACTCCTGAAAGTAGATATCCATTACATAGAATGAGACAAAGTCTGAAACCAATTTTAACAAGTTTTAATTTTAACAAGTTTGGTCACCTTAATTCCCTTCCACTGCCACGACATGAAGAAAGAATTTCATTATAAATCTGGAGTAATAAAAGAAGTAAAAAATTTCTTATCTGAAAAATGACATGTATTTTACATGTTTTATATGTAAAGTTGAATATAAAATAGGATAACAAAACCTTTGAATAATCAAGAGGAGAGCAAATAGAAAAAGAGTATAAGATTGAAACTAAATTCAAATAAATAATAATGACAACACACAAGGACTAAAATCTATAGTTAAAAGTGAAGCCTATGTAACAAGAATAAAAATAAATTAGAAATATATTCTAATTACAGAACACACTTTAAAAAGCAAAGAGATTACTGAAAAAGAATTGAGAAGGAAGTCGTGCCATGAAAACACTACTTAAAAGAAAGCTGGCATATTTAAATAAACACTAGACTAATTGTAAAATACACATAAATGCAAAATATTTTAAAGAAATAAATAGTAACATTTATAATAATAAAATGGTGATTAAAATAGGAAATTATAATAATTACAAATTTATATGCAACTAATAACACATCTTGAAATATTATAAAGCACAAATGGAAGAGGTAAAAGAAAAACTAACAAATCTACAAAATGAGAGACATTGGTACAATTCTGTCACTTTCTGGATTAGATAAAACATCAATAGATGAATGATACAATCAAAAGTTTTCACATGATTCATATGCCCGTGCAGCTCCACTAGGAGAGAAACAGAGCTGAATTTGGGGAGCAGCTGCCTGCTATGCTGAAAACCTCTGGAAACTGGCTGAGTTTAAAATTGCTGTGAACCCACCAATAAGGCTTTTAACCTAAAAGAAATGATATTAAGCCATTCTGGGGAAACTGACGTGGTCTAACTATAGAGACAGTGAACCTATCTCCAAAGTGAACATATCCCCATTTATAAGAAACTTTTAGGAGAGTTCTGCTCCAGAGTTCCTATGGACAGGCAGGAGCTACAGAGGGCCCTGATCCACCCTGAGGAACCTCGATGGTTGTCCAGCCAAAGGGAGACCAGGAACCGCTACCTCTAGCCACTGGGGAGTTCAAATTCAGGACAAGAGTCACTCCAGAGACACCAGCGTGAGCCAACCCCTCCCAAGGGCATCCTGAGTCTGCCCCAGTTCCACTCCAGAGTTCCTGTGGACCGGCAGGAGCCACAGAGGGCCCAGATCCGCCCTCAGGAAACTCCACGGGTGTCCAGCCAATGGGAGACCAGGGACTGCTAGCCGCTAGCCACAGAGGAAGGCATACCCAGGGTAAGAGTGGCCTGCACAGATCCTAGCGTGAAGAGGCCCCACCCAAGTGCGCTCTGGGCCCGCCTCAGTTCTGTTCCAGATTTCCTGTGGTCAAGTGAGACAGAAGGCCCAAAACCACCCTTAGGGAATGCCAGGGGTGCCCAGTTGAAGGCAGACCAGAGCCTGCTAGCCTCCAGCCCCAGGGGAGCTTACACTCACTGTAAGGGTCGCACACAGACTCTCCTGCTTAAGTGAGACCTGGGCCCGCTTCCAGTTCCACTCCAGAGTTCCTGTTCACCAGCAGAAGCACAAGAAAGGGACAAAACAGCCCTCAGGGGCCACCTCAGGAGCCCAGCCAAGGCCACTCCCAATGCCCCCTAGAGGTATATCCACTACCTCCGCCACCAACTTTAGTGGCAGTAATGCCCATCAGGGGACACTGGGGGAACAGAAGTAGCTCCAAGGTGAGACAGGTAATCCAGAGTGTCAATACAAGATTATAGGATAGAAGCTGCAATACCTCAGATTGGTATTTCAAGAAAGGAAGACACACAATCAACATGAAAAAACAAGGGAAGAAAGTACCCCAAATAAACCTGGATACCACTGTAACAGAATCCATTGACAGCACAGTTGTTGAAATGTCAGAGAAAGAATTCAGAATGTACATAATTAAAATGATCAGCAAATTAAAGAATGACATAACTGAACAATTACAGGAAAAATTGATCAATCCAACAAAGAAATAGGTGAGCAAATTAAGGCACCATTGATCATTCTAACAAAGAGATAAGAGAGCAATTACAAGTAGCAAAAGATCGCTTTAAGAAAGAGCTAGAGATGGTGGAAAAAAAAAAAAAAAAACAATCAGAAATACTTGAAATGAAGGAAGCAATAAACCAAATAAAAAACTCAATGGAAAGCATCACCAGTAGACTAGATCACCTGGAAGACAGAACCTCGGATAATGAAGACAACATATACAATCTTGAAAATAAACTTGACCATACAGTGAAGATGGTAAAAAATCATGGACAGAACATACAAGAAATATGGGACAGCATCAAAAGACCAAATCTAGATTTATTGGGATAGAAGAAGGCTCAGAATTTCAAACCAAAAGAATGCACATTCTCTTCAATGAAATAATATCAGAAAATTTCCCAAATTTGAAAAATGAAATGGAAAATCAAATACAAGAGGCTTACAGGACACCATACATACAAAATTTCAACAGATATACACCAAGGCACATTATAATGAAAATGCCCAATATACAGAATAAGGAAAAATGAAATGAAAAATTCTTTAAAAAGAATTTTAAAGGCTGCAAGAGAGAGGAACCAGATTACATGTAAGGGGAGACCAATTTGTATCTCAGCAGATTTTTCAACCCAGACCCCAAAAGCCAGGAGATCATGGAATAACATATTCCAAGCCCTGAAAGACAACGGATGCCAACCAAAAATTTTATATCCAGCAAAACTGAGCTTCAGCTTTGATGATGAAATGAAAACCTTCCATGATAAGCAAAAGTTAAAAGAATTTACAGCAAGAAAGCCTGCACTACACAGCATTCTTGGCAAAATATTCCATGAGGAGGAAATGATAACCAACAATGAAAATTTACAAAGAGAGGAACTACACTAGAGGAAACACCATTCAAAAGAGAAAACAAGTCAAAGTAAAAACCAAAAACAAACCAAAATGACCAAAATTACAAATTATATTTCAATAATAACCCTGAATGTGAATGGCCTAAATGCACCAATTAAAAGACATAGACTGACAGACTGGATCAGAAAAAAAAAGAAAAAAAAAAAAAGACCCAACAATATGCTGTCTTCAAGAGACTCCTCTTACAGGAAAAGACAACCACAAACTGAAAGTGAAAGGGTGAGAAAAAACATATCACTCACATGGACCTTGCAAACAAGCAGGAGTTTCCATCCTCATATCAAATAAGGTGAACTTCAAACCAAAGATGGTGGAAAGACATAAAGAAGATCATTTCATACTTCTTAAGGGAATCATACATCAACAAGACATAACAATCATAAATATCTATGCCCCAAATAATGGGTCTTCTACATATGTCAAACAAATCCTTCTCAAATACAAGAATCAAATAGACCACAACACAATAATACATGGAGACTTTAACATAGCTCTCTCACCATTGGATAGATCTTCCAAACAAAAATTTAATAAAGAAAACATAGACCTCAATGAAACTATCAATAATTTAGACTTAACAGACATATATAGTGTGTTCCATCCATCAATGAGCGAATACACTTTTTTCTCAGCTGCACATGGATCCTTTTCCAAAATAGACCATATGTTATGTCACAAAGCTAGTCTTAGCAAATACAAAAAAATAGAGATTCCACCCTGCATCCTAGCTGACCACAATGGAATAAAATTACAAATAAATGACAGATTAAAAACCAGAAACTACTCCATCACCTGGAAACTAAATAATATGCTATTGAATGATGCAAGGATAACAGAAGACATCAAGGAAGAGATAAAAAATTCTTAGAGGCAAATGAAAACTCTGATAGAACATATCAAAATCTCTGGGATGCCATGAAGGCAGTGCTAAGAGGAAAGTTCATAGCACTAAACTCATTCATTAGAAGAAGTAAAAGTCAACAACTAAATGAATTGACTCTTCATCTCAAAGCCTTAGAAAAGGAAGAACAAATTAACACTCAAAGAAGTAGAAGACAGGAAATAATCAAAATCAGGGCTGAAATCAATGAAATTGAAACAAAAGAAACAATTCAAAAAATTGACAAAACAAAAAGCTGCTTCTTTGAAAAAATAAACAAAATTGACAAACCCTTAGCCACTCTAATGAAAAGGATGGAGAAAACCCAAATTACTAAAATTCATGATGAAAAAGGAAATATCACAACAGACACTACTGAAATACAGAGGATAATTAGAAACTATTTTGAAAATTTATACTCCAGTAAAATAGAAAACCCTGAAGACACCGACAAATTTCTAGAGGCATATGACCTACCCAAACTCAACCAAGAGGATATACACAACTTAAACAGATCAATTTCAAGCAAGGAAATAGAAGATGCCATCAAGAGCCTGCCAACCAAGAAAAGCCCAGGCCCATATGGATTCTCAGCTGAGTTCTACAAGACCTTCAAAGAAGAGCTAATACCAATTCTCCTCAAACTATTTCATGAAATAGAAAAGGAGGGAACCCTTCCAAACTCATTCTATGAGGCAAGTATCACCCTGATTCTAAAACCAGACAGAGACACATAAAAGAAAGAAAACTTCAGACCAATATCCCTGATGAACATAGATTCAAAAATTCTCCATAAAATTCTGGCAAATTGCATACAAAAATATATCACAAAAATAGTGCACCATGATCAAGTGGGGTTCATCCTAGGGATGCAAGGTTGGTTCAACATATGGAAATCAATTAACGTAATACATCACATCAATAGACTTAAAAATAAGAATCATATGATTTTGTCAATCGATGTAGAGAAGGCACTTGACAAAATACAACACCCTTTTATGCTCAAAACACTAGAAAAACTTGGGATAGTAGGAGCATTAATCAACTTTGTAAAAGCTATCTATGCTAAACACAAGGCCAACATCATCCTAAATGGAGAAAAATTGGAAGCATTACCTCTGAAAATGGGAACTAGACAGGGATACCCTCTCAACACTGCTATTCAACATAGTCCTTGAAACACTAGCCAGAGCAATTAGACAGATGAAAGAAATTAAAAAGATATGAATCAGAAAAGAATTCAAACTATCATTATTTGCAGAGGACATGATTCTATACTTAGAGGATCCAACAAAAAATTTTAGAATTAATAAATGATTTCAGCAAAGTAGTGGGATATAAAATCAACACCCACAAATCAATTGCATTTCTATACATCAGTGATAAACACTCTGAAAGAGAAATTAGGAAAACTATCCCATTCACAATAGCCTCAAAAACAAAATAAAATACTTGGGAATCAATTTAACAAAAGAGGTGAAAGACCTCTACAATGCAAACTACAAGACACTGAAGAAAGAAGTTGAAAAAGACCTTGGAATAATCTCCCATGCTCCTGGATAGGCAGAATCAATATTGTCAAAATGGCCATACTTCCCAAAGCAATATATAGATTCAATGCAATCCAAATTAAAATCCCAATGTCATTCCTTATAGAAATAGAAAAGGCAATCATGAAATTCATTTGGAAGAATAAGAGACCCAGAATAGCCAAAGCAATCCTTAGCAAGAAAAGTGAAGCAGGAGGCATCACAATACCAGACCTCAGATTATACTACAAAGCTATAGTAACAAAAGTAGCATGGTACTGGCACCAAAATAAACATATAGTCCAATGGTATAGAATAGAAGACACAGAGACGAACCCACTTACATACAGTTACCTTATACTAGATAAAGGAGCCAAACACGTACACTGGGGAAAAGATAGCCTCGTCAACAAATGGTGCTGGGAAAACTGGAAATCCATAAGCAGCAAATTGAAACTAAATCCCTATCTCTCACCATGCACAACATTCAACTCAAAGTGGGTCAAGGACCTGGGAATCAGACCAGAGACCCAACGCCTAATAAAAGAAAAAATAGAACCAAATCTTCATCATGTTGGATTAGGACCATACTTCCTTAACAAGACTCCTATAGCATAAGAAGTAAAATCAAGAATCAACAAATGGGATGGATTCAAACTAAAAAGCTTCTTCTCAGCAAAAGAAATAATCAATGAAGTGAACAGAGAGCCAACATTCTGGGAACAAATCTTTGCCACACACACATCCGATAGAGCACTCATCTCCAGGATATATAAAGAACTCAAAAAGCATAACATCAGAAAAAAACAAACAACCCAATCAATAAATGGGCCAAAGAGCTGAACACAAACTTCACAGAAGAAGATACATACAATCCATCAACAGACATATGAAAAAATGTTCAACATCTCTAGCAATCAGAGAAATGCAAATCAAAACTACCCTAAGATTTCCTCTCATGCCAGTCAGAATGGCAATTATCAAGAATACAAACAACAATAAGTGTTGGCAAGGTTGTGGGGGAAAAGGCACGCTCATACATTGCTGGTGGAACTGCAAATTGGTACAACCAATCTGGAAAGCAGTATGGAGATTCCTTAGAAAACTTGGAATGAAACCACCATTTGAGCCTGCTATCCCACTCCTCGGTCTATACCCAGAAGACTTAAAACAGCAAACTACAGGCTGCATCCACTTCAATGTTTATAGCAGCTCAATTCACAATAGCTAAACTGTGGAACTAACCTAGATGCCTTTCAATAGATGACTGGATAAAGAAACTGTGGTATATATACACAATGGAATATTACTCAGCAATAAAAGAGAATAAAATTATGGCATTTGCAGGTACATGGATGGAGTTGGAGAATATCATACTAAGTGAAGTAAGCCAATCTCAGAAAACCAAATGCCAAATGTACTTGTTGATAAATGGATGCTGATTCATAATGTGGGGAAGGTCATGGGAACAATGGAGGAACTCTGTTCACAGGGGTGTAAGGGGGAAGGGGGCATGGGGACAGTAAAGGTGGTAGAATATGATGGTCATCATAGCCCTAACTTTATGTATGACTGCATATATGTTGTGATTGTATATAACTTACAACTAGAGAATTGATATGTTATCCTCTATGTACAATGAATCAAATTCCACTGTGTTATCATGTAAGCCTAAATAGAACAAATAAATAAATTAAATATGAAAAAAAGTTTTCACATGATTTATATGTATAGCATTTTACATGCAACATTTAAAAACTATATATTATGGTTAAGTGCACAAGAAATTTTTATCAAATTTGATAATATACTTCATTAAGCAAGACCTAGTATCAAAGAATTAAAATCAGATATTTGTTTTGATTAGAGTGAACTTAAATATTAATACATAAAATAAACATCCAAAATATTTGTAAATTTATAATATTTATAATATTTATGCTTAAGCTATGAACCATGAAAGAAATCACAATGAATTTTTTAAAATATATTAAAATGAATGGTGTAAAAATGTTACATATCAAAGTGAATGAGATGCAGGAAAAGCAGTGTTTGGGAGAGTTGTATGTACATGTTAGGAAACCAGGAATGGTGCAAATCTATCATTTGCACTGTGAGAAGTTATTTTTAATCATTATAATGCAGTATAAGTCTTTGAATCAGAAAATATAGTATAAAAAGCAGGAAATAAATAAAGTCAAACATCGACTCATTTACATGCCTAATAAAAATTGATGAACTCCTTGAAAATATGACAAAGAAAGAACATGGTCCAAATATAAACAAACAGGAAATAACCAATAGAGACCATCATAAATGTGAATGATATAAAAATATATAACACACTATAGATTTGATAATTTAGGCATAATGGACAAATTTTTAGAATAAAAGTTATCCAATCTTATTTGCAAAAACAGAAAACTTAAAAAAAACTTAACTATTAAAGACAATGAATCTGTAATTGAAAAATATCCCACAACAAAATCTTAGGCCTAGATGATGGCTGAAGTAATGTTTTCCAAGTATTTATGGAATACATAAAACAATATCACACAAACTTGTCCAAAGAATAAAAAAAAAAGAATTATTACACACTTTATATTACAAGGTTGCCCACATTTTAATACTGAATGAAAATTTTCATGAACATAGAGGATAATCTTAATTGGTATCAAATTCTTAGGAAGTAACATTCAGCAATATATATGAAAATTAGAAATCAGATCAAGAGTATAATAAGAAAGCAAGGCATTTTAATATTAAAAAATTAGTGTAATTCCCCACTTCTCTGGAACAAAGAGAATATTCATTTAAACACATCCCTAGATACAGAACAAAAATTTGATAATTATCCAATATCATTTGTAATTTAAAATTACCTGACACTAGCTGGTAGGCTCTCAATTTAATAAAGTATACAATAATAATAATAATAACAAATAATAAATACACACATTATAATAAATAATAAATTTACATGTACATAAAATGAAAATTACACATAATTCTAATAATAAAACTTGGAGTATATTCAAAAAAAGAACTATATGAATTCAATGCTGAAACATCGAAAACTTTCTATTTGAGATTTTTTAACCAAACTCTTTGTTTGCTTGAGGTCCTAGCTGAAAAAATAATGTCAATTAATAAAAAAGTAGGCAGGTATAAATTGAATGTATAGAAAACAAATTTCCATTTTGTTTGTATGGTCACATTCTCCCAAAGATTACAGTATAAAAAGGAGAAAAATAGAGTAAAATTTTTTCATGCAAAAATTTGGCAAGCGCAACTTCAGCCAGCCTCAATACTCATAAATCATATGTTCTGTATGAACCATTGATTTAATGTGATAAAAAAAATAGGATGTATCCTCTGTGGTCTTCCTCTGCAAAACTTTTAACCTTGGTTTGATCATGAGGAAATTATCAAAATCCAGTGGAGAGGCATTCTACAAAAATTCCTCCAAATCGTTAGGTCATTTAAAACAAGGAAAATCAGAAAAACATGATGCAGCCCAGGCTAAGGGAACCTAGAATAAATTTTATAAAATTATGTCAAAAGTAAAGAAATCTTGATAAACTATGGAAATATACTAATAATAATGTATCAATATTGGCTCATTAATTGTGACAAGTGCACTCTGATAAAGTAAGATACTGATAGAAGGATTGATGCAAGGTATGTAAGAATGCTGTGTTCTATCTTAATATTTTTTTCTGTAAATCTAAAATTGTTCTAAAATAAAAAGATACAATATATATGAGCTTTATTATGTGTATGTACACAAGTATACATATGTACATATATGTATATATGTGTATACAAAAATATGTCACAAAAAAGTTTCTTTCTCAAAGGAAAGTCTGTTTCTTCCAGAATAAATATTCTAAATCTAGCTGATCCAAATGTAAGTATGTAATGTAAAAAATGCTGAAGACTCAGCCAGGCGTTGTGGCTCACGCTTGTAATCCCAGCACTTTGGGAGGCTGAGACAGGAGAATCGTGAGTTCAAAGCCAGCCTCAGCTACAGCGAGGCGCTAAGCAACTCAGTGAGACCCTGTCTCTACATAAAACACAAAATAGGGCTGAGGATGTGGCTCAGTGGTCGAGTGCCCCTGAGTTCAATCCCTAGTACCAAAAAAAAAAAAAAAAAAAAAAAAATGCTGAAGACTCATACTACAAACCCCAAAGTTGTAAGCTAGATTTGGTCAGCATACATGACACATTATGAAAAAACTTGTTTTTCAGGAGAAAGCAAAATAAATTTTTTCATCACAATTTGGACAGTTACAAGTGGAATGCAGTCTTTAATTGGAAAGAAAACCATTATACTCATAAGAGTTGGTTTTTAAATGGGTTGCAGTAACAGATTTCATTGTTCATCCTTTGGGAGTCTATTTATAACATTATTTATATGTCAACTTGATGGTGTTCTTTCATCATAAAGCCTACTTAATTTAAAGTTAATTGGGTCATAAAACAAAATATAAACCAAAGGGAAAAGCTTAGGGGTGAAGTTATTTCTAGCAGGTGTTGGTAGAGAAAACTGTTGGCTGTAGAAAGTTCAAGCACAAATTGAAACAAGACCTTTTTGTGACATTTATGAAACATAAATGTTACATAGATTGCAATGAAATTTTAATGAAGACATGTAGAAGTGCTTCAAAGATTAACAAACTTATATCACTTTGAATAATGAATAATACCTATGATACTTAGCCAATGTAGTGTGTGTTGCTGTGTATTTCTTAATTTTGAATTTTTATTCATTCTAACTTTAAGTCAAAAGGTGAAACATGCATAGAGCTGTCTAATATCAATATATAACCATCACCACAAATATACTTTTTCTTAAATAAAAATATAGGACATCATATTTATGAATACCTTAAGACCAAATAAAATTAGCTGTAGGGTATGTTAGGAAAGAAAACTTCATGGCCTTTTATCATATTTATGAAGTTTTCATTCTTCTCTTCACAAGTGAGAAATTTTTGAGGGGCCATTCGGAGTCTCTTCATTTCCCTCAAATGAGAAGTGAGCCCTCACTAATTCAAGTTTATTAGCTGCACAGCATGCTTATTTACATTCTTGGCATTCAATTACACTTTCTCTTATAAAAATAAAAAATAAAAATTGCATTTTCCAATCTTGATGTTTAGATGGGAATCATTAATTTCAAAGGTGGACTACTATTAACTTCCATCAACTCATTATTTACACAGTTTCTAGCTCGAGGTCAGAGATGATAATCAGATCTAAACAATAGTTTCTTCTTAACAATGGTAATTAATTTAGTGAGGTATATGAAAGTTTGTTCTCTCAGAGTAAGATGGCGATATGACATATGTCCTATTACATGATCTCTTCATCTTTATCCAGATCTTTCTTCGCCATCTCTCTCTTCCTTTTATACTCTCTATGGATGAGAAATCAGCTTACTCAGAGTTTTGGTGTCTATGTTCCTACTAAAAAAGAAGATAGCTATGAGAAAAAGATACCCACAAAATCTGAATGTCGCTACAGAAACTAGTTACATTCTTAGTGATATGAAAGACTTAGGGAGGTGTAACTCCAGAGTCCACCTGACTACTGACTTCCTAGTTGCATGAGCTACTGAGGCTCGTTTTTACTTAAGCCAGGAGGAGGTGGTTGATCTCATGTATGGTATTAATACTAACATCAGTTTGTGGAGCACATTGAGTTGTTACTCATGCATATCATGCTGTATTTCTCTCTTAACCTCTCTCGTCTCAAGCAGAGTAGGTTCTGTTCTGTCTCTGCATTTATGTGGTAACATTTCATGGGCAAGATCTATTAGATGAGAAAGGATATTTACTATTTTTATCCCTCTCTGTATAATTTTTTAGCAAATTGATATACAGTGAGCATGATATATGAAAGTCTGTACTGTGTATACAACTCTAAACACAGATGTATGCATAATTTTTAAAAATTTATTTTTAATTGACAAATAAAAATTTTATGTATTTCTGGAGTACAATGTGATTTTTAATGTTTGACTACATAGTGGAATGATTAAATCAAGCTAATAAATATATCCATCAACTCATATTTATTTTTCATGGTGAGAATATTTAAAGTCTATTCTCCAAGTGATTTTCAAGTATACATTATTATTACTACAGTCTCACCATAATAAACAATATTGTTGAAATTTTTTTCTCCTGTTCAACTGCAACTTTGTACCCTTTGGATATATATATCCAGTATGTGTGTGCTGAGTCACAAGGTAGTTTCTTAATTTTAATTCTTTGAGAAATGTTGATACCATTTTCAATAATGACTACAGTAATGTACACTGCCACTGTGTATAACCACTCCCCTTTCTCCACATCCTTTCCAACATTTTCTGTCTTTTGTCCTTTTGTTAAAAGACTTCCTAAGAGGTATGAGTTGGTATTTCAGGAATAAATATCAATTTAGCTAGAAAGTAGGAGTCTCTCATTTTAGTTCCAACCCACATTCTTAGATCCAGCATTTATCAGACCTTCCTCTGCTTTGAGATTTATAATTACCACACTTTTGCAGCATTGATGTGTCCCATGATTCTCATTTGGTCATCAGTTCCTTTGGTATACTTTTCTACAATGTAAGCTTAAAGAGGAAAGGAGTTACCTTTCCCATTCATACATAGTAAATTCATTTGCTTTTTCAGATTATCCATACTGTAAGTTCAAACAATCAATAAGTAGAAGAATATTAGTGGTCATGGAACTGACATGAGTGGCTAACTAAAATTGTGATCTTGTTGCTGCAGTGCATCTTCCCCTGTATTAGTAATGGAAAATGGATGAGCAATCGTGCCCTGTTTTATAAGTTTACCAAACCGTGTCAGCTGTTAGAAACACACAGTGCTCCAGACTGTGAATATTGCTTTGGCCTCATGAGTATTCCAGATATATTCACAGAGATTAAATAATGTAGTTAATGACAATGGAGATTTGTCAGTGCTGGCTTTCCAGAACAAGCCTGGGTTTCTGTATTACTTGGGAAAACCACATTTAAGACATAAGTGCCATTTTAGTGCCTGATGACTGCTCCTTGTTCCTCAAATATTATCCTGGAAATCTTTTACCTTCTTAAATTGCCTACCACAATTACCCTGGTTGTAAGTCTCCTCATTTCTTCGCTGAATTGCCATCCAAGTCTTTTTAAAATTTTCGTGGCTATACCTTCCAATTTCACCACCATCCACTTTCTGTTTGTGTGACTTGGAGCACAGTACAAAATGTCTATGAGTATTATTCCCACAAATATAAATCATGTATCATACATCCAACATAGAATAAGGGCCAAGAGTAAATGTGTCAGAACACATGGAAGTGCCAAGGAAAACGATTAGCATTCAATAAATGCTATTTTAACATTTTTTCCCCTTCTTTTTTTTTTTTTTTTTTTGGTACTAGGGATTGAACTCAGGGGCACTCGACCACTGAGCCACATCCCCAGCCCTATTTTGTGTTTTATTTAGAGACAGGGTCTCACTGAGTTGCTTAGCACCTCGCTATTGCTGAGGCTGGCTTTGAACTCGATATTTTCCTGTCTCAGCCTCCCAAAGTTCTGGGATTACAGGCGTGCGCCACCACACCTGGCTTTTTCCCCTTCTTTATACAAGAATTCTATTTGTTAAAAGCTTATCTTACCCAGAATACATTAGTGAATATGTGTAACCTACCACATAAAGCCCAAACTCTCAGGATGACACTCATGATTCATCATCAGCTTAACCCTCTACAACTTTGCTCCCCACATCAACCCCTCACTACACCATTTGTGGTTCCTAGATCCTACCCAGCACTTACAGAGTTATTCATTCAGAGGTGCTCCTAGATCTGACTGGAGTTTTGTTATCCTTTTCCTGTCAAAATATTACTTATTTGTTAAAGTTTACCTTATGTTTTTCTTTTCTACAAAGCTTTCTTTAATCTCTAGATGATTATTGCTATTCCTAGATCCCCATAAAACCTGGATTTGGGGAAACCCCTCATTTTTATTTAGATTCTGCCTCTACTCCTAGGATGCATCTCCACATCTCTTCCTTACAATGTACTTAATCATTTCTTAATTAATATTTGCTGAATTTAGTCATGGAAAATAAGCTTCAAAGAATATGAAAATCATCCAAATAATTTTTAGCAGTCATAATTAGATAGGAATCAGATACTAGAAATAAATCCCAGGTGCAGGTCGAGGTGTGGGGGTAGGGGAACTCAACCAACATCTCAGGTTAAAATGCTATATTCATTTTTCACTTGTTAGTTGCATTTCATCTCCTTTCATACACAAATAGCTGAGATGAGGATTTAAATATTTTACATGCTTGAGAATTTGGGAAAGTCTTTTGTACATTTGTGTAACAGTGAGTACACAATGTCTAGAGCCACAGAGAAGTGGAGGCCACATTTACCTGACAGACTTTTCTGAAAATTAGTTGTATAGGCACATGGAATAGGTTTACTTATTCATTAAAATTATAGGTATAAACACCCTTTAAAATTCTCTGCTGTACCTATTTCAAAGATTAAAAATGTGTATTCCTCTATTATAGCTGCATTTTAGGAAGTAAACAGCTGTCCTATGATCCTTTTACTTTCTTGATGAGGAGTGGGCAATACTGCCAGGGACAGGAGAGAAAGAAAGTGACTCCGTTACACCTCTTGTCAACAGACACTTAAGTAAATGGTTGAATTATGATGTCTTATCAATGGAAAAGAACTGGTTTATGAATGCTTTTAGCAGGACATTCCTAGTTAAAGATTAATTTGATTCAGAAACTATAGAGCACAGGTTCCTGCAGGAGGTCAGGCAAGCCACATAACTCTCTAGATTAAAAGGGATACTTTTCAAAATTTCAGGATCTCTGCTATATGAGGTAAGCACACAAAAGAATATTTAGAAAGCTCATTTATTATTCTGAGACAGAGGTGCATATCCAATGCAAGAAAAATATTTCATGAAATATTTTAAATTGTCTTCTGAAAGACAAATATTATGGTATTTAGTCTGCATATTACTGGGAACAAAAACCTTGATATTCCTATTTCATCTAAGAAATATGGCAGTGAGTTCATACATAAGTTGCACATGTAGAACTCAGTTATGCATTTTTTGAAGTGGATAATTAATACTGACTATTTACAGGAGTAAACTAGAGTTTGGGGAAAGCTACTGAATTGGTCTGAAAATGATATTTAGGACCATTTCCAGAACATTTTATTTTGTATTACCTACTCATCTATTTTTTTGGTTAGAGCATTAACAAAGTCCATTTTGGTGCCCGAAAGTACTCTTTGAGCCTTTCTATGTTTTGTGGTTTAATTTAGAAAAAGGATATACTGCCAATATTACTTTCTTCTAAATTAAACTTAATGGTTTGGCTAATGTTTCTTTATCTACTACATATACAATATTTCCAGGATTTATCTTACTAAGAATTCTAGGAGAAATGTCCATATAATAATGGAAATATAATTTTCCTCAAAAATATAATTAACTAGTATGAATAGCATATAAAGGATTTAGAACTATAGATAATAACTTTCCTCTAATTTAGTTCAAGTATTTCATGCAGATCATCAAATCCTAATGAGTATACCCACTTACAATAAAGAAAAATTGACACTTTCACCAAAGATATATAAAAACCCACTTGAATTAGACATCTTTTGTATAACTCAAGAGTTTGTTAAATACTTAATCTGAACTGGCCTGGGAGAACAATTAGCTCAATATTTATGTTGAAACTAGGAAAATAAAAGACTGTTTTCCACCAAATAGAAAATGAGACCAGATGAAGCAGGGAAACTGTATATCTTGAATCTACATTGATTATTCTTTTATTTAAATAAGAAAACTTCATATAATTGTAGGAATTTAAATTCTGAAATGTAAGCACTATTGAGATTAAATCTTGTGAGAAGAAAAGCATGATGTAGATTGATTTGCAAATAAATATAAAAAACACACTGTGACTTCTGTTTGCTGAAAATGACATTTAGGATCATTTCCATAAAATTTTATTTCATATTACCTATTCATCTATTTTTTTTGGTCAGAGCATTCAAAAAGTCCATTTTGGCACCCTAAAATACTCTGACTTTCTGTTAGACCAAGATGCAGAAACAGGGATAGGATATATCTGCACACCAGAACAACTAAGAAAATTACACACAATATGTAAAATAATGTTATTAAGACATTGAACATGAGGCACTAAATGGTGATCCTTGAGAGACTGGATTCAGCAACGTGAGCCTTCTGATTGGAGCTCTATGATTGCCACAGCTGATTGTCCTGAGTTTCCGGGAGACTTGCAAGGAAAGTTTAGCCAAGCAGAGGCTGGTGGGCTCCCTCAGTTAAGGAGATGGAGCTGAGACAGAAGATCAAAGAGACTA
This sequence comes from Geosciurus inauris, assembly GCA_004024805.1. Taxonomy (NCBI): domain Eukaryota; kingdom Metazoa; phylum Chordata; class Mammalia; order Rodentia; family Sciuridae; genus Geosciurus; species Geosciurus inauris. The sequence goes on from PVHX01002867.1 coordinate 78,566, forward strand.
GAATTTGCAAGAGAGAGTACTGGAGAGGAGAAAGTTATAGAGAGAAACTCCAAAGATCTGTGGAGGATCTGCCTTAAGTATTTAGCTATATACTGATCAGTGTATATGTGCAAGAAAACCACCAGACACTGGGGAAAGAACCATTTAAAATACTTAGAGGGAATAGCATCTTTTGCTGAGAGAACTGGGAAAATGAGTATTTCCACCAGCCAGATTGAAAACCTCATAACTTATTAAGCACCAGGGATGTTACTCAGAAGTGTTTGACTTCAATAGTGGGACATAAACAGCAACAGAACAAGTGTTACCTCTGGTCTTAATTAACTATATGCCATTAAATTTCACAAATATAGGTGCAAAACATTTAACAAAATATTAGCCTATCTAATCCAGGAATATTTTAAAAAATAATATATTTTGGTAGCTATACATTGGATCTCAAATGCCCTCCTCCAAAAAAAATAGCTCATGTGTTAAACGTTTGGTGTAGTGTCCCTACTTGAAGGTGGTAGAACCTTGAGGAGGTAGGCCTACTTGATGGAAATTAGGTCATTGGGGGATGTGCCCTAAGCAGATACTGGGATCGCTCTGCTGCCAGTCTCTGCCATGGTTTTCTGCCTTACCATGGGCCTAAAAACAATAGAGCCAACTGATCATGGATTGAAACCTCCAAAGCCATAAACAAAATGAGTCCTTCTTCCTCTTAAGTTTATTTTTTCAAGTGTTTTGTCATAGCACCAGAAAACTGGTTAATAATGACCGAAGGCCATTAGCTTGAGAAAGTAGGACTGATTTAACATTCAAGTCAATTCGTCCTATCAACTCACAAAAGAAGAAAAAATACCCTGCAGATATTATCTCAATAGATAAAGACAAATTATTGACAAAATCCAATGCACATTATGGAATAAAATTCTCAGTAAACTGGAGGTAGATGTAAACTTCCTCAACTGAGAAATTATATCTACAAAAATTCTATAGCTAGCATTACATTTAATAGTGACAATGGAACTTGTCACTCTAAAGATGAGCAACAAGGCAAGATTGTTCTTACTATTCAACATCAACCTTGAGCCCTAGTCAGTAGAACATTGTAAGACAAAGAAATAAAGTGGTAAACAGATCTGATTGAAAGAAATATGGTTGTCATTATCCACATATGACATGCATGTCCACATGGAAAATCCAAAGGAATCTCTAGAAACAATCTAATAGAACTAATAGTGAGCTAAACACAGTTGGAAGATGTCAATATTAAATAAAAATTCATTATATTCTACATACTAGTTGTCAACAATTAAAATTTAAAAAATTAAGTACATGTGCAGAAAAGAGTAAACACAACAGTCTTGAGACTTATCCTTGGAAAAGTCTGCTTGCAAGTCTTAACATTGTTTAGATTCTGGGAAGCTGAATTTCAGGAGAGTTTCCCTCAGTCCCTGATAAAAATGGATCAAAGAGCCAAAAATTTTCATGAAAACAATATGATTTGTGATGAATATTTGCAGAACTTTGGTACACACTAGGCAAAGTGCCTCCAAAACCAGCTCCCAATAAAAGCCTTATGTATTTGATCTACTAAGTTTTCCTGAAAGAACATTTCATACATGGTCTCACAACTTGTTGGTGGAGGGATTAAGCATATTCTGTGTGATTCCTTCAGGAGAAGAGTCTTTTAAAACTTATGTCTGGTTTTCTTTAGATTTACCCATGTGCCTTTTTCTTGGCTATGTCTTAGTAAGCTTTCTGTCATTGTGAACAAAACACCTGACAAGAATAACTGAGAAGAGAAAACGTTTACTTTGGGATCACTGTTTCAGAGCTTCAGTGCATAGTCAACTGACTCCATTGTTCTGGGTCTAAGTGAGACAGAACCTCACAGTAGAGGGCATAGAGGAGGAAAGCATTTTAGATCATGGTAGCCAAGAAGCAGAGAGAAAAACAGAAGAGCCAGAGATAAGGTACACGATCCACTAAGACTTATCCATAGTGACCTACTTTCTTCAGCCACATCCTACCTGCCTAAGGTTACTACTCAATACAGTAGTGTTTTCTAATTAGCAATCCATCAAATGGATCAATCCACTGATTAGGGTACCACTCTCATAATCTAATCATTTTGTCCCTGAATATTCCTGCATTATCTAATATGAGCTTTTAGGAGACACTTCATATTCAAACCATAACATGCTGATTTCCTTTATATCTTTTTGTTGTAATAAATCTTAGTCTTGAGTACAACTACATACTCTGTCCTGTGAATCCTCTTTATCAATAATTGAACCTGGGGATGACCTTGAAGATCCCTACCTCCATAGCATTATTTACAACAAAACCAAAAATTATGAGATACTTAAAGGTAAGTCTAACAAAATATGTATTTTTTTTTTGGTACTGCAGATTGAACTCAGGAGCACTCGTCCACTGAGCCACATTCCCAGTCCTGTTTTTTGTGCTTTATGTAGAGACAGGGTCTCAGTGAGTTACTTAGTGCCTTGCCACTGCTGAGGCTGGCTTTGAACTCGTGATTCTCCTGTCTCAGCCTCTCTAAGTGCTGGGATTACAGGCTTGCGCCACAGTGCCTGGCTTAGACCTTTTTTTTGATGACATTTATAAAACATTGATGTGAGAAATGAAACAGTACATACATAGAGATACATACTGTGGACATGAGTGGAAAGACTAAATTTTTTTCAATATCAATTCTCCCTTAATTATTGCAAAACCAATAAAAAATTTAAGTCTTTTTAGTAGAAATTGACAACCTGAATTTGATAGAATTTAGAATCACTGAAGTGATTTTAGAAATGAAGAACAGATATAGAATTATGTATATTATAGTGGAAAAGGAAGAGCCATATAAATGAAAGATATCAGAGTTTAGAAAAATATATACACATATATATATATATACATATATATATACAATTTATTATACATATGTATATATACATATATATATATACATATGTATAATAAATTGCTTTTCAAAAATTACTGAGGCCATACAATAGGGAATACAAAATCAGAAAAGCAGGATATTCATAAGCTGAAACAGGAATTTCATGTCTTGATTCTTATCATTGGGAAGAATTCACTCTACATTAGCCTTAAACCTAAACAGAACATCTTAAATATAAAACTTCTTCAGGAAAATATAAAAAAAATGTGAATTACCTTGGAATAGATAAAAATTCTTAGATCATATAATAAAAGCATGACTCATGAGAAAAACATAAATTTGACTGTTTAAGATTTAAAAGCCGGGCGCGGTGGCTCAAGCCTGTAATCTCAGCACTTAGGGAGGCTGAGACAGGAGAATAGAGATTTCAAAGCCAGCCTTAGCAAGGGCGAGGCACTGAGCAACTCAGTGAGACCCTGTCTCTACATAAAACACAAAATAGGACTGGAGATGTGGCTCAGTGGTCGAGTGCCCCTGAGTTCAATCTCCAGTACTAAAAAAAAAAAAAAGATTTAAAAAAAGTTCTCCTCAAAAGACATTCTTAAAATGAAAATAGGAACAAGTTTTGTAGAAAAAATTTTATATATGAAAAAGGACTTTTATGTAGTATATTTAACAAATATATCTGACAACTCAAAGATAATAAGAAAAAAAAATGCCTCTTTAAAAAATGTGGGCAAATGAGTTGAAGAGGTTCTTCACAAAGAAGATATAAAAATGTCCAATAGGCACATGCAAAGATATTCAATGTCATTAATCTTTAGGAAAATGCAAAATTAAAAGCAAATTAAATGTTACTATCTACCTATTAGGATGACTCAAGTTAAAATGGCTTACATTAGCAAGTAAGGCCAAGATATGGAATAACTGGATTGCATATGCTGCTGGTAGGTAGCAATGTAAAATGATATAGCTAGTTTGGAAACTATTTGTCTGCTTTTTAAAAAGCATTTGTTTATGGTAAGATTCAGTCATGCCATTCCTAGATACTACCAAAAAGAAATGAGAATATATATATATATTCACAAAGACTTTTATAGCAGTTTTATTCAGTATAGCCCAAAACTTAATACACTTCAAATACACATCAACAAAGTAATAGATTAACAAAAATTTGGCAGAATCATGCAACAAATGAGTACATGTTATTTGATTCTCTCAATACACATTGCACACCAAACCATAGTGACCATTTTGCAGAATGATAATTGTGTCCTGATGTGAAAGGAGTTTTAAATTTCAAAGGGGCATGAAGAATCCTTTCTGTGAGATGAAAATGTTCTGTATTTTGTTTATGGTATTGATTTTAGAGCTGTACACAACCCATAAGATTGATGAAATTATATCATTAATTTTAAAATTTTTATTAATTAAATTTTTCTTGGTGCATTATAATTATGTATTATAGTGAGATTCATTGTTACACATTCATATATGCATATAACATAATTCAATCAATTTAATTTCCTAGAACCTCTTTTCTTGCCCTTCTCCCTTCCTTAGTCTCCTTCCTCTACTCATCTCCCTTCTAGTTTAATTCAAATTGTAATATTTAAATAGATGCAGCTTATATGTATATTATTCCTAATGAGGTTAATAGAGAAAATGGTTGGAATAAAAGAATTTGTCCTTATGAATGCATGCTATCACAGGAAGAGGCATGAAGAAGGTAAAATTCATTTATTCAGGTGTGAGTATAAAGGAATGTAGGTTGAAAAGAGATATTGCACAAAAAATGTAGAAATACTGAATTCCTTTCTTTTTTATTTTACTTTTTGTCCCAAAGACAATCCTGTGAATGATAAAATAAGCAACTTCATGATAAAATTTAATATTTATATATATGAAATAATAAGACAACATTTAAAAATTTAAAATAATTTCATCTTCAGTCTCAGATACAGTCAAGATATAGTCAAGATAGACTGAAATACTTTGACAGTGTAGCTGGAAATTTTATATTTTTAATCTTGGATACTATTTTGGGGAAAGGAAGTAGGAGAAGATTAAAAAAAAGTTTTGAACACTGACAATATAATTAACTCAAAGAAGTAACTAAGATTCTGGAACTAGGAATAAAAAGTGATCTCTGTAAAAGGCTGACCGATTTGAAAATAATGAAGTGATTATTTGTAAACACTTTTAGAAAAACAGGTACAGAGATCTTTGTCAGTATGGTTTCACCCAGAACAAGTTGTTTAATACTAAGTTCACTTTTTGATAAGAATAGTCCACACACAAATAAGATAGAAATCTTAGGTTATACATTTCAAAAATGTCTCAGTCTTCAATACAGAAAACGAATATGGATATATTATATTAGAAATATTAATGACATAAATACATTAGGCCAAGAAAGACAATTCAGCTTCCAATTCTATGTTATATCTTTTGGTTGATCACAAGGTAAGATTAAAAAAGATTGAAAAAGCTCTCTATGATATGATGGCTAAATGTTGAATAGTCACAGTTTTTGAGGTTTTATTTATCTAGCTTCTAATATACTCAATTTACAAGAACTTTTACTTAAAACAATTTCCATCCAACTTTATACCAACTTCCTAATTTCTAAAGATAATGATATTAGGGCTGGGATTGTGGCTCAGTGGAAGAGTGCTTGCCTAGCACATATGAGGCACTGGATTCGATTCTCAGCAACACATACAAATAAATACAACTAAAAAAATTTTAAAAAATCTTTTAAAAAGATAATGATATTAGAATTTGTAATAGATGAATAAATTTGATGTAATTTTGTATAGTAGATTAATATGAATCATGAAATATTCAATTTCTTTATTAATATAATATAATTTTGATACCATTTAGAATTATTCTATGTTTTAAAATTCCGAGTATCATCTTTGGGCTTTTCTGATGTAATAAGATGGTAAGAAGAATATTAAAATAGTAATATACAGTATTATATACAGAGTTTACTATGATTACCTTTTACTATAAAGAATCATTATTTTTTCAAATTAAATTGTGCTTGAAAAAGGTAAATTCAGAAGAGGAAATAATTTTGATTATTATTGAAAACGTAAATTTTATAGTATATTTTATTAAAAATGAAAGTACAAAATTTACATTTCATTAAAATTAAAAATGCAAAACTCCCAGCAAATCTTATAATAATATAACAACCTAAAGAGATATGTCTTTTTTTATATAATATCTTTTCACTCAGTTATTTTTATATTTGAAAATGAAAAGCAAAGTGAAAACCTCACTCCATCTTTTGTAGAAAGTACAACATATTTAAATTAATTCAAATTCCCTTATAGGGGTTAAATATGGGTATCATCAATTTTGCTAGAATTTCTAAAAGACACTGAAATCAATGAAAACAACCAAATGAAATATGGAAATAATCACCAAACATTTGGGTTGTTCTTTACAGAACACAAGTGCTCTGGTGAGTATTTTCTGTCCTGATGAGACTGTAAATCTGCTGGTGATAAAGTTTCTGTCTTGATCTTTAATTATAACTATAACATCATTTCTTATATGTATCTTTCTATGATTATAAGAAATAAGATCTATGAGGGGCCATTTATCTATAGCATGACACTGATAACATTACTGCCTGTTGCCACAGAAACCCAGATCATGGTCATAGATTTCTGTAAATATAGGAAGTACAAAGACAATAAGACTATTAGCTCCACGTTTTAATTCTTGTTTTGTTTAGACACGAAGTCAGACCTTCACTTGAGTTGACTGCATCACATTTGGATAGTACATCTTGATTCTCATTTTGCTCCATAAAATGGGTGTCTTGACAATTTGCATATCAATACATGGCACTGAGTAGAGAAATGAGTTTAACAAATGTGTTGGGTTTTCTTTTAAATATGTATGCTGGACATATTTTTGTAGTTCTAATGGCCATATCATTATATTGTAAAAATTATGCTGACTCTATCTCTGATATATTAACTGTGTAATTATTCAAAGCAATCAACTTAGCAGTTATTTTTTCTAAAAATCTCTTCCTTGAAAATACCTTCAAGTAGATTAAATTCATTTTTATTCTCCTTGGCAATAGTATGCTATGTAGGTCACAATAACTGGATAACCTTTTCTGATTCATTTTAATGTACCTCACATAAGCAAAAAGAAAAAAGAAAAGAAAATAAGGCCCATGTTCTGTTTTGCCTCATATTTTAAAGAAGTTTGTACTTGTCAGCAAGTCTTGCTATTATCTATTGTTTGAAGGCTAAGACAAAAGTCTTTCAACAGAAATAAAATTTGTTTACATACATTTGCTTAATTTCCAGTGATTTATCAGCTACTGCAAATTAGCAATTAAGAGGCTACAAAACAGTAGGTTTACACCATATCATTATTTCTTTTGATCATCCTAAAAGAATTTGTTCATCCTGCAGTTTGACTTAAGAAACTGCATGACCTAAAACTAAAATTGGACTAAATTAGACTGAATTTTTTTTGTGTGCCAGTTTTTCAGTAAGAAAAAATAGAATTTGTTCATATTTTTTGTCTGTTTCTCACAATCTTATTCAACTAAGTTGCTATTAAACTGCTCAGGTTACCTTTTCATAGATATAGATTTTTAAAAATTGTCATACAATTATATGCAATAAAATACACCCATATTAAGTGTATCATGTAAGTTTTGAGAAAAGTATTTAACCAATTTCCAATAAATATATTGAACTCTGCAACACACTAAAAATTCCTTTCTTCCCCTTTCTAGTTCTCATCCACATTCCCTCCATAGACTCAGCCATTATTCTAATTTCTCGTTTCAAATGTTAGTTTTGCCTGTTCTATAATTCGTATAAAGGGAATTATACAATATGCATTGTTTTGCTTCCTGTTTGATTTGATCAACATGTTTTTGAGATTATCACATATATTATATGGTATCTATGTTATTCAATCTTCTGTTAATATAAATTTGTATTGTTTCTCTCACTTTGTCTCTCTCTCTTTCTCTCTTCCCCTCCCATTTCTTCCTTCCACTGAATATACTACATCTTTGTGAGATATTTTTACAGTGAATATTAGTCTGGTTTGGAAATTAAATAACTGGGGATGTGAGCTGGCTATTGATTTGTAACATCTTTGTTTGCAAATCACAAATGTGACTGATCTGTCAAAATGGATCTGGTAAGTGAAAAGTTGGGCTCCATTTGTGTACGATGAATTGAAATGCATTCTTCTGTGTATAACTAATTAGAACAATCAAAAAAAAAAAAACCTCAATAACCAAAAAACAAAACAAAAAACAAAACAAAAGGAACTGGGCCATTTAAACGTTTTGTCAATTGACTTCATGTTAAATTTTGTCAATAGAGAGTGCCAGAGACATGTTACAGGAGAATGGGAGTCGCTTGCAGGTTGCAGTGGGCGTGTCAGCAGGCTTCTTATAACGTGGACCTCTTCAGCTTCTCTGGCTTCTGCAACACTTGCAACTTCTTCAACCCATAAGTCTTGCCTGGCGTGCAAACAGCAGAACCCAGTCACCACCATCTTTCCTTGGTAGCCCATTTACCCGGGAAATTTTGTGAGAAAGTGCCTTTGATGAGAACATCTCCCTATGGAACCACTTTCTCCAATACTCTGGTTCCCTATGTCTATCCTAAGGGTAGTGGCTACATCTTATATGTGCTGTTCATTTATTCATTAGAGTTCTCTTTGCTTTTTAAACCTCTAAATCCTTGCTATACTTAATTATGTTTATATTAAACTTCACCTGTTCAAATTTGCTCATGATTTCTCAGTTCCGATTGAACCAGAACTGGTAAGAGAGTAGGACTGCTGAATTTATGGTCAGCACAAGTGTAATTTTGTTAGAAACTGCCAAGCAGTTTCCCAAACGGGTTGTATCATTTAACACTCTCACAAAAATAATAGGCACTTTCTAGATACCCCATATCATCTAAGCATTAGATATCACGTAGTTTTAAAAAATGTAGTCATTCTCAATGTTAATAGTATTTGTGATGGCTTTGATTTGCAGTTTCCTGAAACCAATAATGTTAAAAGATCTTGTTATGTGTTTGTTGATTATTTATATACTGCAGTTTGTGAAGAGCCTTCTCAAATCTGTTGCCCATTTTTAAAAAATTGATTATCTTTTAAATTATCAGTTTACAGGAATCTATCCTTATATAGGTCCACTGTCAGATAAGTGTATTGCAAATATTCTTTCCTACTCTAATTTTTTGATTTTCTTTACTTTGTTTTGAGGAACTCAATTTTTGGAATTAATGAGTTCCAACTTAAAAATATTTAAATTTTAGTAATACCTGTAATTAAATTAATTAATCTTCCTCAAATTACTGTTTGTATATAGACTAAGTAATAGTCAAAGTTAATTTCCCCCCACATTGTTTTCTAATTGAGACAGAACTATACAATGAAAAGATCTCCCTTCTCCACTGAGTTGCATTAAATCATTTTAATTCATTTTTTTCTGTTATTATCGTTGGCTATAACAAGCCTGTGCAATGTTGAAAAGCAGTCATGGAACCAGATGTGCTGCTCTGACCCCAATCTTAGTGTAAAAGTTTTCCATATTTGAATAAGTGTTTTCATTTTATAGCTTTAGTTAATGGTATACATTAAAGTATAAACAATGAAATGTACACTGATAATTTTTGACATGTGTACATGTATAAAGTCTTCACGCCAATCAAGCTGATAAACATATCCATTTCCTCAATCATTTCTTTGTATATTACATTCTTCCTAGCCCTCCTCCCCTTTACTTCCAAGCAACAACCAAACAAACACCAGTGCTGATTAGTTTTGTTTTGTTTTTTCTGGAATTTAACATAAATGGAATAAACCCACATGTGTTCTTTATTGTCTGGCTTCTGCCACTCAACACAATAATTCATAGAACATTTCACACATTGCACATATTAATAGTTCAAACTGTTTTGTTGCTGAGTGATATTCCACTGCTTACATTTACCATAACTTTTTCATATATTTATTTACCTTTTTATGGATATATGGGTTGTTTTTGTTTTCTGACTATTCTAAATAAAGCTGCTATGAGCATTCATGTGTAGGTTTTGTGTGTAGATTTGCTTTCATTTCTCTTATATAAATACCTGTAGTTAAATGGTTAAACCATAAAGTAGTTATTTACTAAACTTGTTAAAAAGTCCCCAAAGTTTTTCCAGAGTGGTTACACATTTTATTTCCATTAGGACTGTATAAGAATTCCATTTCATTCACATCCTTGCCAACATCCTAAGATCACTCTTTAAACCTCAGTTGTTTTAATAGATGAGCATTTTGCATAGTGCTATGAATTCATGTTTCTTTAATGACTAGTATTGTCAAACTTTTTATATGCTAATTGTCACTTACATATTGTCTTTGTAAATTGTCAGATCTTTTGCCAATTTTTAAAAACAATGTTAATTTTCTTACTGTTGCTTTTTGTGAGCACTTCCATGTCTTTAACCACATGTGCAATTTGCGAATGTGTTCCCCATTTTGTGGCTTGTAAATTAACTAATTTAACAGTCTCTTTTGAAGAGGAAACATTCTTAATGAATTACAGTTCATCTTATTTCTTTGTATACCGTGGTTTTATTTTGTGTTATTTCAAAGATATCTATTTTAGTCAGCTTTTCTGTTGCTGTGACCAAAAACCTGATGAGAACAACATAGAAAATGAAAAGTTTATTTTGAATCATGATTGCAAAGGTTCAGTCCATGGTTGGCAGACTCCATAGCTCTGGGCCTAAGGTAAAGGGGAACATCACAGAGGAAAGGTGTAGCAGAGAAAGGCAGCTCAGGATTTGACAGCTAGGAAGCAGAGAGAGAGAGCTCTACTCATTGGGGACAAAATATAAACCACAAAGGCATACACCCAGTGACTCACTTCCTCCAGACACACCCTACCTGCATATGGTTACCACTCAGTTAATTCATATCAGGGGATTAATACATTGAATAAGTTATATCTCTCATAATCTAATCATTTCACCTCTGAAAATTCTTGCATTTTCTCACACATGAGCTTTTGGGGGATACTTCATATCTAAACCATAACACAATCTTTGCACAAATATACAATGATATAATTATATGTTATACTGTGAATAAGATTCACTTTAATTAATTTTTCTAAATATTGGGGAATCTGAATTTTCAATTTTTCCAGCAGCATTTGTTGAAAAGACTACCATGTTGGCCACAGTGGTGCACACTTATAATCCAAGTGGCTCAGGAACCTGAGGCAGGGGGATTCAAAGCCAGCCTCAGCAATTTAGCAAAACGCTGTCCCTAAATAAAATATAAAAAAGGGTTGGGAATGTGGCTCAGTGGTTAAGCACCCTTTGGTTTAATCCCTGGAACAAGAAAGAAATAAAAAAAAAAGAGAGAGACAGAGAAAGACAGACAGACTACCTTACCTTGTCTTATTTAAATGCCTTTGCTTCTTTATCAAAAATCACTGGACCATTTATGTGGGGCTCTATTTATGGATTCTAAATCATCTCAAGAGATGAAAAAAAATGTCATTCTGTAGAAATTAACATTCCATTAAGATTTTAAAAGATCAGCAAAGACAATTAGAAAGATTCTCACCTAATTTGATACAGGAAATTCATGAAAATCTATAATATAAATTTGTGTAATGGTGAGATTTTTTAAAACTCATATTATATTCTTGAAAAAGGCATGAAAAATAGATATCTCATCAGCATAGTAAAATAAGAAAAATTTACATGAAAAATAAAGGAAAAAGATCTCAGTGTTCAGAGGATGTAAAAAGAGGATGTATGAATGCTCTACCCACAACAAAAATGTAAAAAGTGTTTAACTGGAAAGGTAAAAAATAAACACCATAAAATAGAATTTCATCATCAGATTGGCAAGAATAAAATAAATTGGTAAGAAATACAAAATATTTGTGAGGATACAAAGCAAGAAAAGCCCTTCTGGTAAGAAAATAAATTAAAATTGTTTACTATTCAAGTTAGGAACAAACCTTTGGATATCTATCATCTCTTTGCCTACCATAGCATATTTCCAATTAAGCATTACGTATTTCTTATGGGATAATAGAAATGTATATAAGGAACTTGTGCAACTCAAATAGTAAAAAATTAGCAAAGCACTTAAAAACTGAGTAAAGGATCTGAACAGGCATTTTTCCAAAGAGCAAATGGAAACATGTGTATGCAAGGGTGCTCAGCATCACTTATCATCAAGAAAATGCAGATCAACACAATTGTATCATGTAACACCTGTTAGGATGGCTACTAACAAAATGGCTACTAGACAATAGGTGTGGGCAAGGATATACAGGAAAGCCAAACCTTATGGTGGGAATGTAATGAATTAGTACCACCACTTTTATTATATTATCCAGCAATTCTATATCTGGGTAGATATCCAAAGGAAGTAAAACCACTATATTGAAAAGACATTTGCACTCCTATATTCATTGCAGCATTATCCACAATAGTCAAGATATAATCATAATCTTAGTGTCTGCTGAGAGATGAATGGATAAAACAAATGTGTTGTGTGTATATATGCATGCGTGTTTATATATAAATATATATGTACAGATTACATATGTATACATACCTATATATATGAAATATTATCCCACCTTTAAAAAGAAGGAAATCCTGCCTTTTGCTACAAAATAATAAAACTGGACGATATTATGCTAAGTTAAATAAGCCAGACACAAGAAGAAAAACACAGCATAATATCATTTATTTGTGGTATCTAAAAATGTTAGACTGACACAAAGAATAGAAGAGTGGTTACCAGGGTATGTATGTGCTAGGGGAGATAAAGAAATGTTGGTCAAAGGGTAAAATTTGTAGCTGAGAGATGAATAAATTTGGAAGGCCTAATGTACTAACGTGGATACTATAGTTAATAATGTATATGTGAGATTTGTTAGGAGAACAGATTGTGTTTTCATGCCACAAAAAAGATAAATATGTAAGGCAGATATATTAATTGGCTTGGTTGTGGCAATCATTTCACAACATACATGTTAATCAAGACATTGCAATGTACATGGTAAATATATACACAATTGTCATCATGTGTTAATTAGACTTTATTAAAATTTTAAAAAATTGTATGGATACTACATAATCATCCTGAGGCTCCCAGACTCTAGATTTAGTGGTCATCTTTCTTCCCCAGGCAGGAGACACACATAAAAGCAGAGAGTTCATTCATTGAGATCCACAGTTCATGGGTTGGAGGAGCTGTTCTGACCCTGTGGACTGCTATCCCCTGTGGTATTCCTCTCTGCAGTGAGGTTATAAGTTGTCAGGGTTTTTCAGGGAGGGTGGAATTTGGAATTCACAGATGGCTGCATGTTGAGCATTCATCATCAAACAGAAGTAGCAGAAGTAGCAGTCATCCATTCCCCATGTTCAGTCCAGTGTGCTCGTGTGGACAGCCACACTGCATTAGTCCAGGGCACACTTCTTCAAGGCTTCTTGGCAGCACAGGAGCAGTGCATCCTTCATAGGCCAGCACGCAGAAGGCCCACACGCTTGCAATGCTGTTACCATATTCTTCATAATTTTATCTTTGAATTTGTGTTTTGAAAGTGAGGTTCAATAAGACAATGAAGCCTGCAGAGGGACCTTGGAGACTCATTTCACCTGATTTCTCACCTTCTGCCACCTTCCTGGGAAAATATTCTCTTTGATTCACTCCCTTGTCCTTGTGTCCACCTAGTCTAATCTACCCTTCCTTGCTCCTCTCTTTCTATGACACAAGAATTAGGGGTACACTGACCTGCCATCAAAGCCCTCCACTCTTGGAGGAAGCCCAGGCACAGATTGTGGAGAGTGAATAAGATAATGAAGCTCTGCCTTTGGCCTCTTGGAGATAGGGCAAGAAGATGACTATCCAACCCAGCCTAGCAGCCTCACAGCAGATATGGTTCTTACTCAGCTCCCTTCTAGGGTTCTGAGTATCCCCAGGGAAGAGGCTGAAATCTCCTGGAGGCCACCAGTGGGAATAATGATTGATTTCTCTTCCCCTTTGGGGGTCTTGAATTTTCATTTTGAACTGAGTCCTATAAGGTATGTAACTTGGATAGTTCCTAATGTCCTCCCAAACGTAAGATAGAGGGAGAGGTTAATCCTGCAAACTTTGTGGGAAGGAGATAGGATAGCTAGAGATCCCCTCTCTATAGGTGAAGAGGCTAATGAACTGGAGTTCCATTAGACTAGCTACCATCTGTGGATCACAAACTCTGCCAGGCACCTTTTGGACCAGGGCATAGGAATTTCTTAAAGGAAGTACAATTATCCTCATTTTATTCATGACAAAATAGAAAGGTTAAATAATTCTTCAAGATCATTCAACTAGTAAATGGCAATTTCTTAGAAAAAGCTTTCTAGAGAAGGAGATATTGGAGCTGAGCAGTTCTTTGATGAGACTCTCAGAGAGGATAAGTATGATAAAAGGCAAAGACCGTGGCATAGGTGTGCCCCACAGCAAAACCTGTGGGTATTTTCTCTCAGCAAGTATGATTTGAGCTCAGATGCAGCTTTTGTAAGAGAAAGTAGAGAGAACAGAAAGAGATCAGAGAGAAAATTAGTCAGATGAGATGATGAGAAGCCTTGTTTGCCTGGAATTTAGTGAGTGCTTTTTGCTGGGGGTAAGATGAACAGACTTTCATTTTAATATGAATCACTCTTTGGGGTGGAAAAGGTCTTGGTTAGGAACAACATGATAGCCAAAGAAATGGAAAATGTAAAGACTAGATGGAAGCAGAAGTGGTTTTGCAACAACAAATGGGAGGAAGTTGCAAAGGTCAAGGGTGTAGAGTAAGACAAAGAGGAGTCCATGGGGCCAAGGTTGGTGAGAAAAGGGCAGAGGGTGCCTAGTAGCACCCAATGTCTCAGAAAAGACCAAACAGCAATGGGAGGTTATGGTGAACTTTCCCACTGAAGTTTCAATAAGATATTTGATGTAGAAGTCTCATTTTGTGATTAGGGTATCAGTAGGATTTAAATAGTGGCCAGAATGAATAGAATGGATGAACTTTAATCTGAAAGTAAGAGACAGAGGAAAGTAACATTGAAGACAAAAGAAGTTGAATGCAAGGACTTTTGTCATTGCTCCTTTTTAAGATAGAATTTTCTGCCTCGTATTCCCAAACAACATTTCAGTCTTCTGCTGAGACATTTACTGCTTTTGCTATATTAATGGTAAATACAAGTACTTAGCTATGACTGTAACCTCAATGAAATGATGAGCTACTGGAAGACAGGGATTCCATTTTATTTATTATTTTATTTCCATTGCCTATCATTGCTAGATGCATAAGTAATGCATTTTAATAAAATTTTATTCCTCAGTATGTAGTATTTCATCTTTCAAATGATTCTCATTTTGTCTTGAATATTGGATATTGTCAGCAATCAAATGTAAAGTCTCTCCACTACATCTCTCTGTTGAGAGGCAGCACAGTACAAAGCAGAGAGCAGAGGTGTTCAGTGTGGTCCCCAAACCAGCAGCATCCATCCTATGGGACACTGCTGAAATGCAAATTCTTTGACCTCACCCAGGCTCATTGAAGACCAACTCCGGGCCTGGAGCTTAGTAGCCTGTGTATTTACAAGTCCTAGAAGGAATTCTGATTTGTCCTAATATTTGAGAAACACTGATGTAAAGAAATACGATCCTTGGGTTTAACCACGTATGTTTTCACATTTCACTTTTGTCAGGCATAAGCCAAAGGTAGTCAGTATGTTATAAATAACTCCAGAAGGCAGTTTCCTAAGGCAAGAGAGAGGGGATGACCAGGAGGAATTAGTATGAGAACTGAGCGATACAGTGGGTAAAAGCATTTAGCCCACTGCCTGAATCAATGTCACTATTAAACAAATGCTAAATTCCTATTTAACCTACAATGTGTTGCTCTTATAGAATTATGGTCTCATGGAGAAACCTAGAAACAGCTGAGTAAAAAAGTGGGTGATGGGAATCTTCATAGACTGAGCACTTACATTCACTTGGCTGTGGTCCTGAGCATTGTCATCTAGTGTCATCAAAATGTAAAAGAAGCCTGTGTCACTTCAAAGTCCATTTTATTTTTAGCGCTGCTCCAGTTACCTTTGTGCCAAGAATGAGTTCATTAATTGCAAAAACAAAACAAAAGATTTGTATAAAGAGTTCCAGCTTTTCGCTTCACTGCCTTAAATCCTTTTTCATTTTTAAACTAGAGGGGGAAGAAAACAACCATACTGTGGTGAATGCTTTAATAGCAAAATTCTAAAAAAAGGAAGATTTCTCATATTAGGGGAAAATAAAGGCAGGATGCTTGTTTGCCCTGTAAATGCTTTTTATCATCTGGCAGGAATGGAGAGATAAAAGGATCAATCACAGGCAAAGGCATGCATTTTTCAGAGCTTTGTCTCTTTCTATTGTTCAGCTTTAGCAAAGGTATTAAAACAGCTTCCTATAAACAGTACTTATTCACACTGCTCACACTTTTATATAGCTTTACCCCCATCCTCTATCTTTAAATGCAAGGTCAGCTCTGCACTGTTATGAAGGAAACTGTTTTGAAATCACACCTCCCCCTTTCTGTCTTGTCTCAAATATATATCTCTGAGCTCTGTTCTTCAATTGACATACATTTAAAAACAATTCTATCCTGGATTGATCAGCTGATCCAGTGACAGGGACTACAGCTTGCTCTTGCCATTGTTTTCCTTTGTTGCTATTGGGCTTTTGTTTGAGTCCTGCAGCATCAGCTCTGACTGCAATAATTGATGGAGCTATGCCACAGGGTCCAAATAACAAAGGAAGAAAAATATGAACAGTTAGTGAAAGAAGCCCCAGGAAAAGACATAAATAAATGTAGTAGACCCGAATACTGCAGTGCTGGTGGATCCTAACCAGTTCAAGATCAACCAGGTGACTGTATCTTTATATGAATGGTCTGTAGGTTAATTCAAGGAGAGCCACTGTGTTCCAAGAAGGATGTTAAGCCTTTAAATGATCATTTTCTAAACTCAGGGGACAAACACATCCACAGATATAATTCTGCACCTAAATGACCTTCATACTTTGAGCTGTTTAAATAATATGGTAATGAATATTTTAGAGAAGTCTACGTAGATAATAGTCATCAAGCCAATAAATACTGGCTACATCTCTGCTAATATTTGCATATAAATCTATTGGAGTGAAATGTTGTTCAGACCTCAGCATTTAACCATTCCATGAATTTGAATAGAGTCTAATAAAAATCCTTACACTTTTTTGCAAGGTTTGTATATACATGAGGAAATCATAGCCTTTTAAAATCTCACAACTGGAAAAAACATTAGGAGTCAGATAATCCAGCTACCTCCTAATGAGCTGTTTGGGAAAAGTACCATTATAAAGATCAGCTCATTGTAAACTCACATACAATTGGTACTTTGGGCGGAAGCTGGGCGTCTGAGCACTTTGATGACAATCCATGTAGCAAGTTTCTGACAAAAATTATTTAATCAGTGAAAAATCATTTTGAGCTAGGTGCTTTTTGCAAGAGCAAATAATATTTATGTTGTATTAAATGTACACATTCCTTAAAATGTCCTTGTTGATATTTAAGTGGACTGACTTAAGACTTTGTTCTCTTCTCTTCCTCCCCTCGTACCTTCCCTCCTTTCTGTTAGAAGATATAAACTAGTTGAAAGTAATTACAGAATGTATCTCAGAAATTGTCTAGCAACATACCTATGAAAGCTGTTTCGTGAATAATGGCACTGAAGACAGAGTAGGGGTGAGGCTAGACTGTTCTATGTGAGAAATTAGCAGAATTTGTATGTAGGTACAGTAACCCTGGAGGTAGGAAAAAGGATTTGAGCAATTGCTCTGAAATATCTACCTTGGAAGAATTCTCAAAGGATAGGATGAATTATGGACTTTTGCAATCAGTCATATTTAAATTTTTAAAAATGTTTACTGGGCATTACTACAATATAGTGCTTTTTTGTTTCCTCGATTCTGTAAAGTATAATTACATTAAATTTTATGTTAAGTGGGGTAAATGTAAGTAAAACAAGCAAAACACCTGTGATTCAATTCCAGATTGACAGAGCAGTGAGAAAAAAAGATAAAGAAAAATGATTAAGATGAAAATTTCAGCAGAAACAGAAATTAGTAACTAACATTTACTGAAAAACAGAGGGGGGGGGGTCATTATGGTTTTTATTCCTATACTCTATGGAGAGGAATGATTATTTTTCTCATATTCTAAAATGAGGAAATAGAAGCACAAAGAAGTTAAGTGACTACCCTGAAGGTCGAAAATAAAAATAATAAGTAATATGAATGAGCTACAAATTCAGAAAGTGAGACATAAAATGAAGAAAATAGAAAATAGATGAATAGATGATAGATGGATCAATAGGTAATTTGTAAATATTTTACCAAATAAAATGACTGAGTTTTTCTGTCTTCAAAAATATCATTAATTTGAGCTATAGATATGTAATGTGCCATTTGTATTTATTTATTTTTATTTATACGTCATGGGGCTTAATCCCAGGGTCTTACACATGCTAGGCAAAATCTACACAGTGAGCCCCACAGGCAGGCCCCTAGAATGTGCTTTTGAACACAGCTGGGGAGGGAGCTCCTCTGTAATGTAACTATTCTTATACAATTCACATTTGGAGTGGAGGCTTAATGACTGACAATCTTTACTGCTCTGACATGCTGAATAATCATTAATGCAGAGGAAGAAGTGCTCATGAATTGAAGACATTTTGTTCGTTGACATGAACGCAGAGTGTATATTAGTACACTATGATGTTTCTTCTATCTCTACTCTATGCAATTCTAAATAATTACGTCCTAATCATGAGTGTGCTAAACTGCTTTTGTCCTAGTATTGCAGGGATATTTTGCTTTTAATGCTAAATTTCTTATCATAGAGGGACTATGAAAACTACAAGGTGTTCACTTATTGATCACAGTGGCTCTCGAAAGTGTCAACTAAAGCAAAAAGTTCCTCCACAGATTTTTTCATAGGTTTATGTTTTTAATATTTGTATTTGTTTTTTCCCAGGTACTACACATATCAAAAGACTTACCTTCGTGGAAATTTATGCTATTTTCTAAAGTACTAGAAAGAGTTTATTTTAAGAATCTCAAAAAAGTCAACAAATGTGATTTCATTTAAAGAAATTATATAAAGATAAAAAGGATACAAAATGCCATATGCAACATTGTTCCATTATTGAAAAAAATGCAATTTACATCTACCTTCCACTGAAATGGAATTACAGTTCCTGGATTTCATCCTCTTTCTTAAAACAACTGAATGATTGGAACAAATAAATGAAACAACAGTTGTCTTGCCGTTAGACATCAGGCAACGAAGGATGGTGATGTCTGACAAGCAAGATACAATGTGATGCCTATGATTTCCCCAGCATGATGTCTAGGTGTATAGGTGGGGTGCAGGGAGAGACAACTGGAACTGTCTCTCTGAAGTGAAAAGAATAAACAGAGAGCTCAAGGAAGCCATAGAGGGTAGACTTCAAAGGACAGAATGTGAGAGAGAGAAAGCTGATCAGAAGGAGAAATCTAGAGACTTGCAGGGGATTTCCTTAAGTATTAGTTGAGTACTGATTAGCTTCTGCATGCCAGGAAACACATGAAACAGAAAAGAGCCATGTTGAAGGACTGTGGGATCCCTGACAAGAGTGCGTACTCCCCACAACCAGAGTGAGATCTGAATAATCCATGAAGTATTGGTTAGGACATTAAGAAGTATTTTATCCCTGGGTGCAGTGACACACAGCTATAATCCTAGGCTCTCAGGAGGCGGAGGCCAGAAGATTCCAGGTTCAAAGCCAGCCTCAGCAAAAGCAAGGCTGCTAAGCAACTCAGTGAGACCCTGTCTCTAAATAAAACACAAAATAGGGCTGAGGATGTGGCTCAGTGGTTGAGTGCCCTTGAGTTCAATCCTTGGTTACCCCCACCAAAAAGGAGTATTTATTTTTCTAAAAAGTCATTAGGGTCTAATAAGAATGAAAAGGATCAAACTATTTTAAAATTAACTGCATATGAGAACAATGTTGAAAAATATTTTGAGCAACAAAAAAATAACCAACACTCATCAGGGCAAAATTTACAATGGTTGGTAGTCATTTAAAAACTCACCAGGCAGGCAAAAAAAAAATGACATTTAAAGAATAGCATATGTGCATACTACATTCAAATATCTAGAGAATATATTATACATGTTAAATGGAGACATGGAAATAGAAGTGTCCTAAATCAAATTTTTAGAAATGAAAGCTCCAATGCATGAGATAATGAAATTCACTGGGTGAGATTAATGATAGAACATAAATTGCAGAACAAAAGTTGGCAACTTGAAGACAGTGATAGAAACAATCAACAATGAAAAATACAAGCCGGGCACGGTGCCTCAAGCCTGTAATCCCAGCACTTAGGGAGGCTGAGACAGGAGAATCGTGAGTTCAAAGCCAGCCTCAGCAATGGCGAGGCTCTAAGCAACTCAGTGAGACCCTGTCTCTACATAAAACACAAAATATGGCTGGGGATGTGGCTCAGTGGTCGAGTACCCCTGAGTTCAATCCCCAGTACCACAAAAAAAAAAAAAAAGAAAAATACATACAAAGAATTAAACAAAAAACAACAAAAAGGATCAGTGAACTGTGACAAATATGTGTGTAATTGAGTCCTGGAGTAAAAAATGATAAGTAGAAAGAAAATTTGAAGATGTAATAGTTCACAGTTTTCCAACATTAATGAAAAGTAGAAATTTTTATACTAAGAATTTCAATGAACCCTAAATACAGGAACCATGAAGAACAGCATATTAGTCATATCATCATCAAATGGCCTCAGACTAGCTAGAGAGAAGAAATCTTTAAAATGGGTGGAAAAATAAAAAGAAATATTACATAAATAGGAATAGGGATAAGAATGCGAGCAGATTTTTTTAAAAAAAACAATTCAAGCAAAGTGTGGAAAATACAGAACAAAATCAACTTAGCACACTATTCATCAAAAATATCTTTCAAAGCTGAAAGTGAAATAAAGCTGTTTTCAGAAATAAAAATAAATAAATGAATTCATCCCAAGCAGATTTGTGAAAAAATATTGTCTTTGAAACATTAAAAAAAAAATGATAGTGAATGAAAACCAAGATTAACACAATGAAAAGGGAGCAGTAGACACAGTAACTTGAATTGGTAAATATGGAGTTTTTTTTCCTTATTTAAACTTCTTGAAAACATCACTGAATGTTTTAAGCAATAGAAATATTGTTGAGATTATAATATATGTGGAAGTAAAATGATGCTAACAATGATACAAAAGCTGGGAGGAGAAAAATGAAAGTGTGCTGCTGTCAGGTTACTATATCCATATGACCTAACATCAGTGTGGGTCACATTCAGATAAATTAGAGGTGAACACATTAAATCCCATAATATCAACTAAACTACTACAGTTCATGAGCCAACAATGGTGATAAAAATGATGATAAATCCTCAAAACTGCAGAGTCCAATGAAAGAAGGAAAAGGGAAATAGCATAGAAGGAACAAATTCAAAAAAGCAAATAGAAATGTTTCAGTTATGCAAGATAAATATGTTCTACAGATCTATTATACAATGTAGCACATATAATTAATGATGCTGTATTCTGTACTTCAAACTTTTTAAGAGAGTAGATTTCATGTAATGTGTCCTTACTTCTGGAACAGCAGGGAGAGGGATACGAAGGAGCATTTTGAAAGTGAAGAATGAGTCTATTACCTTGATAGTGGTGATGGTCTCATGGGTATACTCATGTATTCAAACTCTTGAATTGTATACATTGAATATGTGAAGCTTTTATATATCATTGATACCTAAATAAGGCTTGAACTTGAGGTAGAATTGCAAATGGGGAAAGAAGGGAGAGGGGAACAAGTAGAAGAGATTTGTTGTATCAGCAAACCACAGACTATATGGTCAGAAAGAGGAAGGAATGATCTCCAGAAGAAGGTCATCAAGTTGGTACATTCCTAGGTAGAGCAGAGGTGGAGTACCTCATTTCCTCTATCACCATGAACCCCTCAACTATGAGACCTTTCAATGGTGAGGTTCAGGTGTTCAGGAAACAGACATTTCTTTTTCATCTTGGGTATTTGTCATTGAAATTTGAATAATTGTCAGTTTTATTTAGATGAGAGGAAACCATGTTCATGCTGGAGAGGAGGGGAGCAGTAAGGAAAGAGAAGAGGGTAAACAAAACTTTGTGATTAAGAGGACAAGATTTCTGATCTTGAAAATGCTTATCTTTATGTATGTAAAGTTCTTTTTTGCTGAAGAGCAGCTGATAGTCCATGACATCACTGTGAAGACTAAAGAAAATACAGGTGAAATAATTAGCATAATGCCACATAAAAATGCTCCATAAGTAGTGAGTATTATTTTGAGACTTCATAAAGGAAACTTCTTCAAACAAGAATATATTCTGCTTTGCTCTGTATTCTCCAAATTAGTTCAGTAAAGTCTTATGACAGCTGATACAACACACTTACTGGACTGGATTTAATTAGACTGGAAAAGCCAACAGTTATGGTAAAAAAAATTTTTTGTCTTAATACCCATGAAAAAGTCCACCCAAGGACAATAACATGGATCTTCCATTAGGTATCACAAAATGATCATAACATGAAGCAAGGATGCTTGTCAGTGATGTGTCTTTTGTCACTTGCCACCCTGTGATGAAAGATTATCCATACAGAATGTGATTTATCTCAGATCAAGACAAATATAGGTGAAAAACACTGGCTTCTATTTTGCCATATTTCTACAATGTGCTTGCATTAATCATGACATAAAAACATTGTTTAAAAAGTTAATATGAGGAAAGAAATAAAATTGATTTTAAATTAAAACAATGAAAATGGTAGATTTTAACCCAATTATATAAAAATATTAATAAATTATGTTGTTCTGAATATCCATTTAAATTTTTTAGATTGTTGTAATGGATAGGAATGAAAGACCCTTGTCTATATTCAAACTACAATGCACTCTGTTGAAATATGAAAACACAAATAGATGAAAATTAAAAGGAAAACAAATATGTGCCCTGCTAAACCTAATGAAAAGATTGTTGGGTGCCCGTATGTGAATTAAACAAGATAAATTTAAGAGTAAGAATATTCCAGAACCATAAGAAAATTGTTTCGTAAGAGGACTTAAGTATCTTTTGTTTATGCCTCAAATAACAAAACTTCAAAGTATAAAATGAAAACTGATATAATGGCAGGAAAAAAATAGTCAAATCTGAAAATGCTGTCAAATATTTCAATAGTCTTCCGGGAGTAACTGATACGAGCAATAAAAGACACTAAGTAAAAAGACTGTATAACACTATAAGCCAACTTGTGTGAATGAATATTATAGAACATTCTACTCAAGTAAAGAATACACTAATACTCTAAAATTCCTACATCTACTAGAGTAAGCCAAGTTTAGGGCCATAAAATTAGTCTCAATAGGTTTTCAAAAATTCTAAGCATACTATAGTTCTCTGATCATACTAGAATTAAATTAGAAACCAACAGAAGATAATCTGGGAAATTGTCAAATATTTGGAAATTCAATAATACTTTTCTTTAAAATATATGAGTTAAAGAAGAACTAAAGGAGAAGCTAAAATTCATTTTGATAGTTAAATTAAAAATACAGCACAACAAAATTCGTGTTATTCAGTTAAAGCAGCTTTTACTGGGAAATGTATAGCACTACACACCTACGTGCAAATCAAAGGTCTAAAATCAATGATCTCAGTTTCTACCTTATAAACAAGGCAAAGTAGATTAAACTAAATCCAGGTATCCATTTGAAAAATGGATAAAATAGAATAAAATATAATGAAATTTAAAACACCAAAGCACACGGATACATATACACATACCCACATACACAGAGATAGGGAAAATTAAAACCTGGTTCTCTGAGAGGATTAATACAAATCAGTAACTTTTCAGACATTGTATTTACAGTTAAAGACCTTTTAAAAAAAGCAACCACCCCCGCCCCCCAAAAAAATCTCTTCGTTCAGATGATTCTAAAGGTGAGTTCTACTAAAACAATGCCAGGTATAAACATATTTTCTGCAAAATATAAAATGTGAAAAAATTCAATAATATTCATTGTATGAGGACTGTATTTCTCTGATAACAAAATCAGGTGGAGACATTTCAAGAAAGGGAACATGTAGATCAATACTCTTCATGAACATGCATCAAAAAATTTTAATAAAATGTTAGTTAATAATATTGAACAGTATCTATTAAGACCAAATGGAGTTTATACCAATGGTGTAAGTTTGGTTTATCATTTACAAATAAACCAATGTGATTTACTATTTTTATTAATTAAATTTAAAAAGAAATAAACACATGATAATCTCAACAAAGGCAGAAAAATTATTTTACAGAAACAAAATATTACATTCAATTAAAATAAAGGAAACCCTTCCATGAAAAGACAACAAATTGAGAAAAAAAGTTTTTCAATTGATAAAGATTGTCTCCAAACAAACAAGCAAGAATAAAAACACACCATTAACAAACAAATGACAGAAACACCTACAGCCAACACTTAATAAGGAAACACTAACTGCTTTCCTCCTAAAATCAGCAATAAGGTATGTTCACTTTTTTCACATGTTTTCAACTGGAGCAACTGAAGTTTTACTGAAGCTTCTATTTGAGAAAATAATGCAAAGAGAGAGAGAGAGAGAAAGGAGGAAATAAACAGTATTAACATTAGAAAGAACTCAAATTATGTGGAGTCCACAAACATGCTTCAAGAATGAATGTTAGTTTATTATGATTGCAGGATACAATATAGATATACAATAAAATTGCATTTAATTTAGGCACAATTAGGCATTGAAATAAAACAAAATAGCATACATAATAGCAAATCAAGTAGCTGATAAGGGACTTGTATCCAGATTATAAATGTTATGGTTACAAATATAAAAAGTCCATAATGAAACAAAAACAACAAAAAATAACTTTAATTTACATTTTACAGAAACAAATACCACGTAAGTGTGTTAAGTTATGCTCAATATCCTTTGTCAATTGGGAAATTTAAGTATTAAAAGCACAAGATTACATACATTCTCATTAGAAAATTCAAATATTTAAAAATTAACAAAATATGACAAAATGTAATCATTAATTATGCATGAGCCATCAAGGAGGAAGGGAAGGGAACAAAATTTAATGTATATTAGGAAGCTTTTAGGGGTGATGGATTTGATTTTCATCTTGACTATAGTTATAGTTTCATGAATGTGTCCATATGTTAAAACTTAAGTTGAGTACTAAACATATTCAGACTGGATTTATAGACATTTTCCAGCTAAACCTAATTTAGTATGTTCAATACAACTTTTACAATGAGAGACCAAGAACACATCTTAATATCTCAAGAAAAATGACAAATTTATAAACCAGGGAAATCATATCTGAACATATATATACACACACACACACACATATACACATATATGGCACAATTATGTTTGCATATATGTTTGAGGATAACAATTGGTTGTACATAACCATATCTCTTTATTTGAAAAATGCTTTCATGAGTGTGTACATATGTCAAAATTTATAAACTTGTACACTCTAATCAGGTCTATATATATATAAAGAGAGACATATATATAGACATATATATATATGAAGGATTGTCCCT
The DNA here is from genome assembly GCA_004024805.1 of Geosciurus inauris. NCBI lineage: Eukaryota > Metazoa > Chordata > Mammalia > Rodentia > Sciuridae > Geosciurus > Geosciurus inauris. The sequence goes on from PVHX01002867.1 coordinate 104,276, forward strand.
TTTCTACTCATATACAGCCAATTAATGATTTTTTTCTGTCACATTTCATCAGTCTCTTTAATATTTGGAATTCTAATAGGTATGTAGTGGTATCTTATGGTTTTAATTTGTGTTTCCCAAGTTATAAATGATGTTGAGACTTCATGCACTTTATACATATGTGTGTATTTGTGTATATTATATGTATTTTATATAGGTGTGTATGTATGGACTAGGTTCAAAAATTTAATTGAACATTAAAATAAAACAGCAAATTGCCTGTGTGGTAAAGATAGCAAATACAAACAAACTCACATATTCATGTGATATAATTTTCAAAATTGGTTTAAACATAAACATGCATATTTATGCAACATAATTTTATTATTTTCAGAGTGGGTTGAAACATGGCACCTATTTCACAAAGTTGTTTTGAAAATTAAATGAGTTAATGCAATTAAGGTACTTAGAATATTAGCAGGCCCAAGGTAAGTAAGCATTTAAATGCTATATATTCCTCCTGTTCACAATTGGTAGGTTTATATAATCATAGGGATTTAAAAAATATTATCAATAAATGTTCTAAATAAATTTTAATCTTCCCCTCTTAATCCAATAATGCCAACTTGGTAAATATCAATCTCAAAATCTGCCCTCTCAAGATTAATATTTTAATATTCTAAATTCACCTAATTAATCTGAATATATAGTTCACATTTTCCTTCACTGGTAAGTTCCTTTATATACCTATCCAATTCTTTTGAGATTTGTCTCTTCACTCTATTGACTTTGCACTTATGTAAGTTTAGACTATAGATAATTTTTGACATGAATGAAATTGACCTTATAACCTCTCATGGTCACAGATAGTGATCCATCTGGCTAAAATTTATTTTCCTGGTGACACACCCTATCTATTCACATTGAAGTAAATGGGGAAAATTGACCTAGAAAAAAATAAACCTATTTCAAAATGCTCTTTGATTATTTTAATTTGTTTTAATGTTTTATTATCTAATATTGAAAGGAACATCTATAAGTAAAACAAAAATTTACTTATGACCAATAGAGAGGAAGAAGAATAAACATCTATAGCTGTGTCACCCCATGAAAATTTAAATATTTATGTTGCCATGATGATAGGGTCAGTGTCCATTTAGAATCATGATGGTAATCTTAAAGAAATAAATATACCTGTCTTATTCAATGGGCATAGAATCTGTGTGTGTGTGTGTGTGTGTGTGTTTATATGCTTGTACATATATACATATATAATACATAATCACATTTTCATATAGTGTGCACTTACATACAAGATTTGTGTATGCATATGTATTTTTATAGATAATTATAAATAGGTGTACCTATGAATACTTTGAATATGTATGTAATATTTTATACTGCATTTATATACAAATTCTGATAATTAGTACATATATGTTCAGGAATGCTTTTGCATATACATACATGTGCTTACACATGTCAGTTTTATTAATATTCTGTGTAAACAGAACTAGTAAAACACTATGAATTTATTTTGCATAGACATGCAAACTATATGTGAATGTTCTTTCACAGTGTGCAAACTATAGATGTTAAAATTGTTTAGGCAGGATTAAAGAAGTAAATGAGAATTGTTAAATGAGTCTTGGTCAATGCAAATTTGGTAAGCTGTACATAAATTTTGTAGACCTAATGATTTTTGAAAACCATTTCCAAGGATGTTTATGGCTCATGTGGAAATCTAAATGTAATCTTGCAGAACTGGATTAAGGAATTTTGCTCTTGTCAAATATTGCTGGTCTCTGCTTTTTAATTTTTCTTGCCCTCAGAGTTCTTTTGCCTTTAATACATGTTTCTACTTTGTAGACCAGAAGTAGAACTCTCTAGCTAATATGTTTTCTTCCTATTGTGCAAAGAAATTCTTCTTTAATGCTTACATGGTTATTTGAGTTTTGCAGTAGAATGCTGTGCACTGCAGTTTTGCTTTGAAATGAATGGTCCTTTTTTTTGTTTGTTTCAAGGTAAATGATTTTCTGCAGTTTTGTTGTGCATCCTTAGGAGTCATCCTATTGCTTAGATGTAGAAGGGGATTTTTAAAAAATCACTATTATGAACAACTAACTACTTGATCATCAATGTTACTCTTTTTCTTCTCCTTCCCTTTGTACTGGTCTTAGTCCCTGTATGTCCTCCATGGCACATCAGGATATGACTAACTGGTGCTACTCACAGTGGAAGCAATTTAGCCTGTGTTAGGAAAGTACCCTCTTTCTCAGAAGTCACATAAACATTTTAGGAAGAATGGTTGATTAAATTGGTTCTGCCAGCAGTTATACACATCTGAACACATACTTCTTTTGTGTAGGATTTGGAAATTCCACCCAACCCCCACCTTTCTTTGTAGAAGTTAAAATTAATCTTGATTTCTTCCTGTATGTGCAAGTTTTGTTCTTTGAGCAGTTTCCATAGAAAGAGTGATTTTCAGTGTTCTGGACTTATCCTTCAGAATGAAACCTAGTTATTGTTCAGCATTTTTAAACTTCCAATTGGACCTTTGTCTTCTGTCTATTTCATAAATAGCAGTTCACTTCATTGTATTTTTTCTTCCACCAAGCCATATTCTGTTTATATGTCATAGCTGGGTGAACTATTTGGTTAGAAGTTGGTAAGAAATAACTGAAAAATGATGTGCTCATCTGCTGGGAGTCTACTCTAACTGACTTCTCTTTTCCTTTAACATGAGAGAAAGATGACACGTGGTCTTCTTTGGGAGTAGTTTTAAAGATGATAAAGGGGATTTGGGGGACCATGGGTATTCTCCAAATACAAGGCAGTTTCAGAAATAAACGCATACAAGTTATTTTGTTTATTGAGGGAATGAAGTTTCCTTTCCTCCAGGGAGAAAAATAACTTTTTGTTATTATAAGTAGTATGAAAATAAGTGTATTTTGGATTATGTGAATGCATATCTTGGAAAGATTATTCTTCTCTGATGAACTATTACACTGTTTTGTATTTATACCTATTTTGGAAATAATTTCATAGGACATGAAAATTAGGTTTTGTGCATGAAGAAACTGATTAACACAATATAATAAAATTTTTAAAACATTATAGTTTAATTTGTCAATTAATTGACATTTACAAATTGACATTTACAAATCAAAAGATATAAAAAATATGAAAGAGATGTTATTTGAAAATGGAGAAAATTTCAAATACAGATAGCCCTTAACTTAGGATGTTTCCACATACAATTTTTCCAGTTTACTTTGTTTGGTATAAATAGAATATGCAATATATTGAAAACAAACTGTACTTTGAATCCTGAAATTTTATCTTTTCTAGGTTAGAAGTATGTAATATAATACTTTGTTGTCATGCTAAGTAGCAGGAGCAAGTTACAACTCCCAATGAACCACACAATCACAAGGGCAAACTGTGTTGCTAAGCTATGGTGTTCATTAAATTGAATATATTAAATGCATTTTTGCCTTACAAATATTTTCATTTTGAAATGAGTTTATCAGGATGTAAGCCCATCATAAGTTAGAGGATATCTGAAGTTCTCTATTCCCTGTGGATTGTGTTTGTGTGTGTGTGTGTATGTGTGTGTGTATGCACTTGCTGGGGATCAAACAGAATCTCAAAAGTGTCAGGCAAGCTGTCTATCACAAAGGTATGCCCTCCAGCCCCTATTCTGTTTTTAATGTTCCATATGCTAAATGATCTCTGTTCAGCATGCTCAGCCAGAAAGTAACGATAGCCCTTTCTCATATGAAATAGCCATCTTTTAGAGGACACTTGATTCGATACTGCTGAACTGACTGTTTTGCCAAAGACAAACTTTCCAGTGATGACAAAATAAATTCTGGTTGCTGCCAAACCATTTTTGTTTTGCCTTGTGCAGACATCTGTAATATTCTTTCAGATAGATGCTCTCTGTCAAAATGGCAATTTTGCTTTTCCTTTCTTAAAATTGCTTTGAAATAAAAATGAATTATATTTTGGTAATTTTTGGAACATATGAGAAAAATGTATCTGCATTATCTATCACTTGGTATTCCCCACCAGTCCTTCATGATGTTTTAACTATGTTTTTGCGCATTGGAAATAATTTCTTATAAATCTAGTGTCTTTCAAGTCTCCATTATTGGTTTACTCTTTGTTTCAGTTATGTATAGTCATGGAGCACTGACCAGCCATTTTTACTCAATAAGATGTTAGTAATGCTATATTGCAAACTATAAGAATGCTATAGGTTTTATTAGCTACAAATAGTAGCTATTGCTAAAAACTAGCAATAGCATATTTATAAAAAACCCTGTAAGACAGCAACATCTTTTTTTCATATAGCAATACTCAGGCAAAATCACATTTTGTCTGTGAATATTAGTAAATGAAACACTCAGTAGCTACCCTTGCTAAAATAAACTAAGAAATGAAAAAACAAATGTGCTTTGAACCCTATGGGAGAAAGAGAAGTATAATACACCTTTACCTTTCTAATTTTACCACCTTCTTCCAAATATGAAGCTTTTGCTTTAAATTTTGTCAACACTATTTTGATAACGCTGCTGAAATTTCAAATACAAGTCTATAATTACCTTCTCATTTAAGTATAAATAGCACATCATTGGTAAAACATATACATGGATGATGATAATTGATACAATGTGTTGTAAGGAATTTTTTCTTGTAACCAATAAGAAAAGTCTACTCCTATGGTGTATGATATAAACTACTTCTAATAGTACTCATTAGATTGTGAACTTTAGGAAATTTATGAAAGGATATTTTCAGTAATTCTAAATTACATGAAAAATACTTTTGACCTAAAACTGAGTCTGTATTTGAGGGAAATCAAGACAGTTTAATTTAATTTAATTTAGTTTTATATTTGCAGTGCTATGGATACAGTGCAAGGCCTCACATATTATAGGCAAGTACTTTACCACTGAGCAACATAAAATTTCCATTTATAATTCATATTCTTTAAAGGTCATGCCTTTTCATTAAACTTCATATTTTGAGATAATAGTAGTATACATTTGTTTTAGTAAGCTTTTTTGCTTTTTCTGTGACCAATAGATCTTCCAAGAACAATTTTAGAGGAGGAAAAGTTTATTTGGTACTCATGATTTCAAAGATCTCAAAGGGCCAACTTCATTGTTCTGGGTCAGATATGAAGAAGAACACCATGGTGGAAGGTCATGGCAGAGGAAAAGCAGTTCAGGACATCCCACCAAAAAGCAGAGGGAGAAAGAGTGCACTAATCAGGGACAAAACATATTCTAAAGGCATGCCCCAATGACCTACCTCCTCCAGCCACACCCGACCTGCATTTAGTTACCACTCAGTTATTCCTTATTGGAGAGATTAATTAACCAATTTGATTAAGGTTCTCATAATCCGATTATTTCACTTCTAAACCTTCTTGCATTGTCTTGCACATGAGCATTTGGGGGACACCTCACATCTAAACTATAACAATATTCAATTATAAAAATCAATACATAATAGATCTCATCTATTCTTTACCCACTTACTACCTATCATAACATCTTGGCAAACTGTGATACAATATCACAAGCAGAATATTGATATTTGTTTTGATCAGTTTTCCACTGCTGAAACCACAAAACCTGACAAAAACAATTTTAGAGAAGGAAAAATAGAGCTCCAAATATGGATCTCATGGTTTTAAAGCCCCAAATATAACTTTACCTTCAAACCTTAGTCCATACAGAGCCAGTTCTATTCCTCTGGGCCCAAGGTGAGGCAGAGCATCATAGCGGAAGAGTATGGTGGAGGAAAGCAGCTCAAAACATGACCAGCAGGAAGCAGAGAAAGACAGCTCCACTTTCTGGGGATAAAATACATTCCCCAAATGCCTGCCTCCAGTGACTCACCTGCTCCAGACATACCATGCTTGCCTAGTTACCACCTAATTAATGCATTCAAGTGGATTAATGCCCTGATTAAGTTAAGGCTTTCATAAAATAATTTGACCTTTAAAGTTTCTTAAATTATCTCACATGATCTTTTGGGGACCATCTGATACCTTAACCACAACCATATTGATGCAGTTAAGATGCAGAATATTTCTATGGAATTGGTTCCAAGATGGCTGCCTAGATGGGCACTGCGTTCCTAGTCTCTCCAGGACCGGGGTTTAAAGTAATGTAAACACTGTTACTCAGTGAGTTTTCAGAGGACACCCAACAGCTGCCTCCATGCAGAAACTCCACTTGCATGCCCACAGAGTTGCTAGGCCCCAGCATTTGCACAGGACCCCAGCCGCAAGCTGGCGCAGGACCCTAATTGTGCAATCCGGCGCAGGACTGATGGATTGCTGGTGCAAAACCTGCTCCTGCACAGGATCCCTGGCTCCAGTGCCCACATAACCTGCAGGACCTCTGGTTGCCCACCCACATAGGACTCCTAGCCATTGCTCACATGCTGGACTCCCCGCTCCTATGCTAGACCTCTGGCTGCAACTCTTGTGTGGATCTCCATCTACCAGGGCGAACCTCCATGTTTGCCTACACCTGGGGACACGGGCCAGGATCTGTAGGCAAACTTTTACTTCTGCACAGCACACCATAGAGCTGCATCTCCGAACATGTCACCCAACATCACTACCCAGCCTAGCCCTTCACCCTATCTCTGAAGCAGAGAGCTTCTTTGTGAGACTCTTGCTTTACCATCTTTGACCTGAGCAGGCAGATGCCAGTGAGCAACAGGAAACTCCACCTACTGGAAGAGAAGGGAAGCAATCCTGTTTATTTACATTGAGACTTTTATTTTTTATTTTTTCCCTTCTATACCTTTTTTTTCTCTTCTTCCTTTCTTTTAATTTTCTTTTCTCTCTCTCACTCTTTTCCCACCCTCACATCCCAACAATTGTGAAACAAAGTATTTTTATGCATTAGGCTACTGTGGACCGGGATATCTGATTAGTATACTATAGTTGTATTATATAGTCTCATAACTTCCACCTTTACATGTTTTATTTTTCTTAATTTTTTTTTCTCCTCTTTAGTTGTACTCAATTTTCTGCCTACTTACTGGGCTCAAATTTCATTCTCTCTTTCCTACTAATAGCCAACTTCTTTTGGATTCTTCTTTCATGCTTTCTAGGATCTAATAACAATATCCTCACTTCCTACATCCCTAACATCTCATCCTTCACCCCACCCCTTGTTCTCTCTAGCCCATCAGCAGAAACCGTAGGCCCTTGTGCAAACCTATTATTTATATAGTAGATGAAAATTGAATTAATAATTTCTTTATATTGTGACGAAGACATAAATGTATTTAGGAGCTAGTAGGAGCTACTTGGTTTCAAATTATATATTGTTTGTATTGAGATCTGTCAATATTGTTCTCCCCCTTATTGGAGAGGTATTGGAACACTATAGGGAATCTATAAGCCTATAGGATAAAACAGTAACACTGTGGATCTGCAGTGCTAGAAGGGAAGACATACAAACAACATTAAAAAACTAGGGAAGTAAATACCTCAAACAAACCAAGATACAAATTATTAGAATCCATGTTCAGTACAGCAGAAGAAATGTCAGAGAAGGAGTTTAGGATATACTTAATTAAAATGTTCTGTGACTTAAAGAATGATATAAGAAAGCAAACCCAGGCAGCAAAAGATCATTTCATAAAGAGCTACATAGGAAAATACAGTAAGCAAATGATAAATTCAATAAGGAGGTAAAGATTCTGAAAAAGAACCAAACAGAAATCCTCAAAATGAAAGAAACAATAAATCAAATTAAAAACTTAATAGAAAGCATCACCAACAGATTAGATCACTTGGAAGATAGAACCTCAGACAATGAAGACAAAATATTTAATCTTGAAAATAGAGTTGACCACACAGTGAAGATGGTAAAAAACCATGAACAGAACATCCAAGAATTATGGGATAACATGAAAAGACCAAATTTAAGAATCATTGGGATAGAAGAAGGCATAGAATTTTAAACCAAAGGAATGAACAATCTATTCAATGAAATAATACCAGAAAATTTTCCAAATATGAAGAACATATTGGATAATCAAGTACAAGAGGCTTACAGGACATCAAATGTACAAAATCACAACATATCTACACCAAAACACATCATAATGAAAATGCCTAGCATTAAGAACAAGGAGAGAATCTTAAAAGCCACAAAAGAAAGGAATCAGATTACATATAGGGAAAAACCAATTAGGACCTCTGCAGACATCTTAAAGCTAGAAGAGCTTGGAACAACATACACCAAGCTCTGAAAGAAAATGGATGCCAACCAAGAATCCAGCAAAATTAAGTTTTAGATTTGATGATGCAATAAAAACCTTCCAAGATAAACAAAAATTAAAAGAATTTATAGCAAGAAAGCCTGCATTACAGAACGTTCTTGGCAAAATATTCCATGAGGAGGAAATGGAAAACAACAATGAAAACCTGCAAAGGGAGGAACTACATTAAAGAAAAGGCCAAAGGAGAAACCCAGTCAAGTTAAAAACTAAAAATAAACCAAAATGTCTGGGAATACAAACCATGTCTCAATAATAACACTGAATGTCAATGGCCTAAACTCAGTTATTAACAGAAATAGAATAGCAGATTGGATTTTAAAAAAAGACCCAATAAATGCTGCCTCTAAGAGACTCATCTCATAGGAACAGACACTCACAGGTTGAAGGTGAAAGGATGGAAAAAAATGCATCACTCACGTGGACTCTGTAAACAAGCAGGGGTTTCCATCCTCATATAAGGTAAAGTGGACTTCAAACCAAACTTAGTGAAAAGAGATAAAGAAGGTCATTTCATACTACTTAATGGATAATAAATCAACAAGACATAACAATCTTAAATATTTGTGTCTCAAACAACAGGGAAGCCATATATGTCAAACAAACCTTTCTCAACTTCAAGAATCAAATAGACCACAACACAATAGTACTGGGTGACTTTAACACCCCTCTCTCACCACTGCATAGATATTCCAAACAAACACTGAACAAGGAATCTATAGAACAATCAACAATCTAGACTTAACAGACATATATAGAATGTTCCATCATTCAACAAACAAATACACTTTTTTCTCATCAGCACATGGATCCTTCTTCAAAATAGATCATATGCTATGCCACAAAGCTAGTCTTAGCAAATACAAAAAAAAAAAAAAAGAAAGAAATACTACCCTGCATTCTATCTGATCATAACGGAATAAAATTAGAAATTAATGACAGCTTAAAAAAATGAAGCTACTCCAATACATGGAGACTCAATAATATGCTATTGAACGATGCATGGGTAAGAGAAGACATCAGGGAGGAGATAAAAAAAATTCTTAGAGGTAAATGAGAACTCCAATATAACATATCAGAATCTCTGGGACACTATGAAGGCAGGGCGAAGAGGAAAATTCATTGCATTAAGCTCATTTATTCAACGAAGAAAAAGTCAACAAATCAATGAGTTGAAACTACATCTCAAAGCCCTAGAAAAAAAGGGACAAACTAACACCAAAAGAAGTAGAAGACAGGAAATAATTAGAATCAGGGCAGATATCAATGAAATTGGAACAAAGGGAACAATTAAAAAATTAATAAAACAAAAAGCTGGTTCTTTGAAAAAATAAATAAAATTGAAAACCCCTAGCCATCCTAATGAAAAGAAAGAGAGATAAAACTCAAATTACTAAAATTTGTGATGAAAAAGGAAATGTCATGACAGACTTTGCTGAAATACAGAGGATAATTAGAAACTATTTTGAAAATCTATACCCCACTAAAATAGAAAACCGGAAGACACCAACAAATTTCTAGAGACATATGACCTACCCAAACTGAACCAGGAGGACATTCACAATTTAAACAGATCAAATACAAGCAAGGAAATAGAAAATCCCATCAAGAGCCTGCCAACCAAGAAAAGCCCTGGACTAGATGGATTTTCAGCCAAGTTCTACAAGACCTACAAAGAAGAACTAACTCCAATACTCCTCAAATTATTTCATGATATAGAAAAGAAGGGAACCCTATCAAATTCATTCTACAAGACTAGTATCACCCTGATACCAAAACCAGACAGACACATCAAAAAAGGAATATTTCAGACTGATATCCCTGACGAATATAGATGCAAAAATTCTCAATAAATTTTTGGCAAATCGCATACAAAAGCATATTAAAAAAAAATAGTGCACCATGATCAAGTGGGGTTCATTCCAGGAATGCAAGGTTGGTTCAACATACGGAAATCAATAAACATAATTCATCACATCAATAGAATTGAAGATAAGAATCACATGGTTTTATCAATCAATGCAGAGAAATTGTTTGACAAAATACAGCAGTCTTCCATGTTTCAAACATAAGAAAAACTAGGTATAGTAGGAACAAAGCTCAACATTGTTAAAACAATCATAGATTGTTTTAATGATTGATGATTGATTCTGCCTATCCAAGAGCATAGATATTCTCTTGTAAGGCCAACATCATCCTAATTGGAGAAAAATTGGAAGCATTCCCTCTAAAAACTGGACAAAGACAGGGATGCCCTCTTCTCCACTCTTATTCAACATAGTCCTTAAAACTCTAGCCAGAGCAATTAGACAGATAAAAGAAATTAAAGGGCTACAAATGGGAAAAGAAGAATTCAAACTATCATTATTTGCAGATGACATGATATTATACTTGGAGGATCCAAAAAATATTCACCCAAAACTTTGAGCCTTAATAAATGAATACAGAAAAATTACAGGATATAAAATCAACACCCATAAATCAAATGCATTTCTATACATCAGCAATGAATCATATGAGAGATAAGTCAGGAAAGCTACTCCATTCACAATAGCCTCAAAATAAATAAATAAAACCAAACCAAAACAAAACCAAAAAAAACTTGGGAATCAATCTAACAAGAGCAATGAAAGACCTCTACAATAAAATCTACAGGACAATAAAGAAAGAAATTGAAGAAGATCTTAGGAGATAGAAAGTTCTCCCATGCTCTTGGATAGGCAGAATCAATAATATTAAAATGGCCTTACTAGCTAAAGCACTATACAGATTCAATGCAATCCCAATTAAAATCCCAAAGTCATTTCTTATAGAAATATAAAGGCAATTATGAAATTTGTTTGGAAGAATAAGAGACCCAGAATAGCCAAAGCAATCCTCAGTAGAAAGAGTGAAGCAGGAGGCATCACAATACCAGACCTTAACTATACTACAGATAAATCCTTCAGACCTTAAACTATACTACAAAGCTATAGTAACAAATAGGCATACTATTGGCACCAAAACAGATATGTAGACCAATGGTACAGAATAGAAGATACAGAGCCTAACCCACATAAATAGAGTTATCTCATACTAGACAAAGGTGCCAAATACATACACTGGAGAAAAGATAGATTCTTCAACAAATAGTGCTTGGAAAGCTGGAAATCCATATGCAGCAAAATGAAACTAAATCCCTATCTCTCACCATGCACAACACTCAAATCAAAGTGGATCAAAGACCTGGGAATTAGACTAGACACCCTGCACCTAAATAAGGAGAAAGTAGGACCAAATCTTCATCACATCAGATTAGGCCCCAACTTCCTTAACAAGACTCCTAAAGTTCAAGAAATAAAAGCAAGAATCAATAAATGGGATGAATTCAAAAACTAAAAACTTCTTCTCAGCAAAAGAAAACAATCAGTGAGATGAATAGAGAGCCTACTTTTGGGGAGCAAATTTTTGCCACACACACATCAGATAGAACACTGAGCACCAGGATATATAAAGAACTCAAAAAATTTAACATCAAAAAAACAACCAACCACTAAATAAATGGGCTAAAGAATTGAATAGAAACTTCTCAGAAGATATACAATCAATAAACAAATATATGAAGAAATGTTCAACATGTCTAGAGATTAGAGAAATACAAATCAAAACTACTCTAAGATTTTAACTCACCCCAGTCAGAATGGCAGTTATCCAAAATACAGGCAACAATAAGTGCTGACAAGGATGTGGTGAAAAAGGCACACTCAAACATTCCTGGTGGGACTGAAAATTGGTGCAACCTATCTGGAAAGCAGTATGGAGATTCCTTAAACAACTTGGAATGGAACCACAATTTGACCCAGCTATCCCACTCCTCAGCCTACACCTTAAAGACTTAAAAACAGCATACTACAGTAATGCAGCCACTTCAATGTTTATAGCAGCAATTGCTAAACTGTGGAAGCAGCCTAGATGCCCTTTAATAGATGAATGGATAAAGTAACTGTGGTATATATACACAATGGAATATTACTCAGTAATAAAAGAGAATAAAATTATGGCATTTGCAGGTAAATGGATGGAGTTGGAAAATAATATACTAAGTGAAGTAAGCCATCCCAAAATCCCAAAAATGTTCTCTCTGATCAGTGGATGCTGATACATAAGGCGGTGGGGATGGGAGCATGGGAGAGATGGAGGAACTTTGGATAGGATTGGGAGCAGGTGGGAGAGAGGAGGGGGAATGGGAGTAGCAAAAATGGTGGAATGAGATGGACATCACTACCCTAAGTATATGTATGAAGACACAATTGGTGTGACTCTATCTTGTTTGCAACCAGAAAGATGGAAATTTGAGCTCCATATATGTACTATGACTTGAAATGCATTTAAAATAATTTAAAAAAAATAAATTGATTAAAAGAAAAACTTTGCACATAAAAAAGAATATTTCTACAATCACAGTGATCTCTCCTGTGGCTCTTACATAGCTATAAGCATTCCCTCACTTTATCCATTGACAACCACTAATTTGTTGTCCATCTGTATAAAGTTGTCTTTGCAAAAACATTATCCTGGGCTGGGGTTGTGGCTCAGCGGTTGAGCTCTTGCCTCACATGTGAGGGGCACTGAGTTTGATCCTCAGCACCACATAAAATAAATAAAGGTATTGTGTTCATCTACATCAAAAAATAAAATAAAAAAACATTATTATATAAATGGAACTCTACAGTGAAGGATAACTTTTAGGATAGTTTCTGGTTTTTTTTCCCTCAGCATAAATCTCTGGACATTTATTCATACTCTTGAATGAACATAAATTTTTTTTTAATTATTTTATATATGTACTTTATTTTTCTGGGATAAATGCCCAGGATGCAATTGCTGGATCATCTGATAGTTGCACGCTTAATTTTTAAGCAACTGATAAACTCTTTTTCAGAGTAATTGTGCCACTTTGTATCTACACTAGATATGCTTAAGTGATACAGTTTGCCTGAACTCTCAATGACATTTTGCATTGTCACTATTGATTATTTTAGTGATTCTGATTGGTGTATAGCCATATTTGATTTGTGGTATTAATTTTCATTTTCCATTAACTAATGATGTTGAACATCTTTTTATGTGCTTGTTTGTAGACTGTATAGCTTTTTCTATAAATTCTCTCTCCATATATTTGTTGTTGTTGTTGTTGTTGTTGTTACTGTGGTTTTAAGCATTCTTTATATATTCTCAACACTAGTATTATGCTAGATTTGTGATTGCTAAATATTTTCTCCCAGTCAGTAGCTTGTCTTTTCATCTTCTTTAAAGAATATTTTACTAAGTAAAATGTTTTAATTTCAACAAAGCCAAATTTACTATTTCTTCTTTTCCTGAATCATGTCTTTGGTGTCAAATCTAAGAACTCTTCCTAAGCAGAGTTGTGACAAATTTCCTCCAGGTCTCTAAATGTCATTATTATGTCTGTTACATTTAAGTCTCTGATCTACTCTGAGGTAATTTTATATGAGATTTTAAGTTTATATTAAGGTCTTATTTGTGTTTAAAGAAGTCCAAATAACCCAACACCATTTATTAGGAAATTTAAATTTCTTATGTTGCTTTAATTTTTTAACCTATCAAAAATGGAGTATAACACAGTTAGTATTAGTTCTTTTCTGTTCTGTTGATCTATGTGTGTATCTGCAAATAATAAAACAGTCTTGAATGTTGTAGCTCTACAATAAATCTTGAAAGTGATTAGACTCCTTATTTTATTCTTTTTCAAAATTGCTTTGTATATCCTAGTTCTTTGTCTTATCCATAAACATTTTAGAATAATTGTTTCTGTATTTATAGTATCTTGCTATGATTTTGACAAAAATTTTATGAAACAGGTATATAAATTTGTGTAAATATATTTCCTATATTGTTTCTAATCCTTCAACATTGTATACTTCTCCCTTTATTTGGATTTTCTTTGGTTTATTTCTGTTTCATTGATATTTTATAGATTTAGCACAAAAGTCCTGTCTGTTGATTTTGATTTACAGTTTTATTTTGTGAGATTATAAATGGCCCTATACATTTAATTTTTGTGTTTCTATGTTCATTGCTAGTATGTAGGTATATAATTAACTTGTATATATTAATCTTATATCCTACAATATCAATGAGTTCAGTTACTAGATATAGAAGTATTTATCTCTTAGATATATCAGAAAGTTTTACAAAGATAATTATGTCAATTTTAAATAGCACAAATATTTTTTATCCACCTTCCAACTATTTTCTTTATTGTGTTATCACAAAATCTTTCAGAACTATGTCAAATAGGATTAGTGATGGCAGTCATCCTTGTATTCCTATTCTAAGGGGTAAGACGTTTAGTCTCTCTTCATGAAACATTTGGTAGTATTTTCCAGCAAACCATTTGGACCTTGATAGTTACAGATGTATTCAAATTATGTATTTCATATTGGATAAATGTGGTTGTGCTTTAAAAAATGATCTATTCCATCCTGTTGTCCAATTTATGTAAAGTCCTTTATAGTATTGCTTTATTTTTCTTTTAATATCTTTTGAAATTCTACCAATATTTCATTTTTTGATATTGGTAATTACTTGAGATATTGCTTACTTTGAGATGTTTTGGTTGTTGGTATGACAGTTTTGTTTTTTTTTATTAAAACTTGGATATGTGGGGTATTATATAACTAGACTCCAGCATATTTGAATCTTTAATTTCATTTGGCTTTCTCAGATTCTACTCTCATAGAGGAAGGGAGTGTGCTACCTTATTATATGCAGGTTGGAGTGAAATACAAATTCCTCAATCTTAAATGGG
Source organism: Geosciurus inauris (assembly GCA_004024805.1). NCBI lineage: Eukaryota > Metazoa > Chordata > Mammalia > Rodentia > Sciuridae > Geosciurus > Geosciurus inauris. Next base: position 119,388 of record PVHX01002867.1, read on the forward strand.
GAGAATGCCTGGTTTTCCTCTGGGCCACTGTTGATACTAGCAGTGGTTAAGAAAAGCAGGAGTGCCCTGTTATTGTTCCTGCACTACCATCAATGGGGTGTGACTTCATTTCTACTGGAAAATAGTGAATGATCTCTCTCTCCATTGACTATTCAAGGACATCACATGTGTGAAAATGAAAGAATCATGTAACATGAACAATGACCTATCAGAAAAAAAAGCATTTTGAAACAACAACATAGTTTTCCAAATATATGGTTATGGGAAGATTCAAATGCACACTATACAAGTTAGAAAATAAACTTCAAAAAATTTACAACAAAAAGGAAAATGATGAAATATGAAGCCCTGGACTTCCCTTTCCACATTGCACAAACAATTTCAATAGTGATAACTAAATTGATGCCATTTGTGAGAAGTCCACAAACTATTCAGAAACTCCTCACATCCAGGTGAAAGCAAAATCAACCACATCAAAATCAATAGAAAGACTGGAGACACCCTGTGATCATAATCCCCTTCCCTTGCATGGCATCATATAATAGATAAAAACATCAGCTCCAGGTTTCTCTCTAAGGAGGAAAAGATTTTGATTACACATCCAATATTGGAACTTTTCTTAGTACTGCCTGAGAGACTGGCTTGGGCTTTTGACAGGATCCATCAGCAGGGAACAAAGGAGGGTGGCATTCATCACAGCTCTTGCTCATAGCCCAATGCAGATCAAAGAGAAAACAAAGCATCTAACTTCTCCCTGAGAAGCGAAAGTGTTGGACCTAGCATCAAACACTCCAACTTTCTCCAAGTGATATGTGAGGGATTGAATTTAGTGTTACCTATCTTGGAGTGCTGATGACAATCTGGCCTGCTCTAGATGCCTAGGGGCCACAGATACTGCCAGTTACCATTAATGAGTTCTGCTTCTTCACATGTTGAATTTTGAACATTAGAGAAGCATGCTGAGGCAAGCATTTAGGTAGAGGTTATTTAAAAAGGAGTAACAAAGACTTCTCTTGGGAGGGAGAAGGGGGCCATAGCTAGTGTCCTGGTATCCCAAGTAGTACAGGTGTTTTGCCTTTTTTTTTTTTTTTTTTTTAAATTTTGGTACCAGGGATTGAACTCAGGGGTACTTGACCATCCCCACCCCTATTTTGTGTTTTATTTAGAGACAGGGTCTCACTGAGTTGCTTAGTGCCTTGCCGTTGCTGAGGCTGGCTTTGAACTCACAATTCTCTGGTCTCAGCCTCCCAAAGTGCTGGGATTACAGGTGTGCGCCACCTTACCCAGCTGTTTTGCCTTTTTATATGTCCTAGGTTTCCTTTGTTCTCCTGCTGTCTTCCCCTTATCTCTACTTCCTGCATACATGGCTAGGCCCAAGAGATGCTCACTGGGATGGCCAAAAGGTGAAAAGCAGATGAACACTATGGAGTGATCTGGGCAGGAAAGGGGTATAATTAACAACTCCCTGTAGGGAGGGAAAATCCCTTGGACAGGTTACTTTAGCAACAGGTTGGAAAAGGTGCAGGTTATCTTGATAAGGGTGGAGGGAGGGCTCTGAAAGCATTAACATTTCAATACCTCTCCAACTTCCCATACCCAAATTGACCTCCTTGATCCCACCTGATTCAATTTACCTATCTATGCTGACTACCTGTCTTATACTGGCTTCACCACTAAGAACAAAATCTATTGTTATGACTAGAACAAACATTTGAGGGATCCACAGAATCTCTGCCTGGTTTAATTGGTGATGGTCTTCTCCTATGAAAAAACAATCTATAAAAATGAGAAGAGGTAGAAACTTTTCTCTTATGTAGATATGAACACAAAGAGTCAAAGACAATGAAGAAAAAGGAACATTATTGAAACAAGGAAAAAGATAAAAACCACAGAAACTGACCCAAATAAAATAGAGATATATGAATCTCTAGAACAAGAATTCAAAGTAACTACCATTAAATTACTCCATAAGCACAGGAGAACAATTAACAAATAAGGTGAAATAGTGGCTGGAAACTTGCCTAAAATAAGGTAGGAAATCACATTTAAATCCATAAATCCCAAAAGACTAGAAATAAGGATAATTCAAAGAAACCCACACTGAGATACATTATGATCATATTGTCAATAGCCAAAACAGAGAATCTGAACAGCAGCTGTAGAAAATCAACCTCACACATATAAGGAGATTGCCCTAAGACTATCAGCAGTTTTTCAGGAAAAATCCTGCAGGATAAAAGGAAGTAGGATGATTTATTCAAAGCACCTAAAGGAAAAAAAAAAAAACCATAGCACCCAAGATTACTATATTTAGTAAAATTGTCCTTCAAAAATAAAAGGAAAGTCAAAGACTTTCCCAGACTCCCCCAGAAAAATGCTAGGGACTTCATCAAAACTAGTACTGCCTTATAAATAATGTCATTATTATTATTTTTTTGTAAGAACAAAAAAAATAATTCTAACATTCTTAGGGAACTACAAAAATCCCAAATGACCAAAATACTCTTGAGAAGGAATAACAATGCTGGAAGTATAGTACTTCATAAATTCAAAATGTGTTTAAAAGTTACAATAACCAAATAGTCTGGTTTAATGGCAGATATACAAAAGGAAAAGAACAGAGAGTGGAAATAAACCTATACTCATATGGTCAGTCTTCAGCAAAGATCCCAAATACAGTTGGAAAAAGGTAGTCTCCAAAAAATAATGTTTGGAAAACTGGATATCCACATACAAAATGTGAAATTATACCATTATTTTATACTGGGTAAAAAATGCAACTCACAATGAATTAGAGATTTCAACCTATAATCAGAAACTAAAATTCCTGGAAAATAAAAGAAAATATAGAGGAAAATCTTTTTGACCTTGGTCTTGGTATTGACTTCTTAAATATGAAGAAGTATTGACCAAAAGCACAGACAGCAAAAGCAAAAATAGGACACGGGGACTACATCAAACTAAGTCATATCTACAGTGGAAAAGAAACAACCAATATAGTAAAAACAAAAAAACAAAACAAGCTATGGAATAGGAGAAAATATTTGCAAACCATGTGTTAGGGTATTAATATCCAAAATATATAAGAAAATCTAACAACTAAATAACAAAAAAAATCAATAATAATCTGATTAAAAATGTTCTAAGAGCTTGACTAGGTATTTCTCCAAAGAAAAAAACAAATTTCCAACAAGTATATAGAAAGATGTCCTTTTCATCAATTGTTATGGAATTCCAAGTCAAACCTACAATAAGATACCTCTTCTCATTTTTTGTGTTAGCTATCATGAAAAAAAGAAGAGCGCAAATGTTGGTGAGGCTATGGAGGACATGTTAGCCATGTAAACTTTTAATATGTAAATATAAAATGATGTGTATGCTATGGAAAACAATATATGGTTTACTCAAAAAAATAGAACACCATATTCAAATAGCAATGCCACTTCTGGGTTATACAAAATACAATTTAAATCATGATCTTAAAGAAATTTTAGCACTCCTATGTTCTTCTTCTTCTTCTTCTTTTTTTTTTTTTTTTTTTTGGTGCTGGAGATTGAATTCAGAGACACTCGACCACTGAGCCACATCCTCAGCCCTATTTTGTGTTTTATACAGAGACAGGGTCTCACTGAGTTGCTTAGCACCTCGTCATTACTGAGGTTGGCTTTGAACTCACGATTCTCCTGTCTCAGCCTCCCTAAGTGCTGGGATGACAGGCTTGTGCCACCACGCCTGGGTTCTCCTGTTCTTTGTAGCACTATTCACAATGGTCAAGATGTGGAAACCATTCTACTATCCATTGCCCAACAAAGTATAAAAACATACAGCATATACATACATAGAATTTTTTCAGCTTTGAAAAGAAGGAAATTCTATAATATATGATAAGATGGATAAACTTGGGGATATTATGCTAAGTAAAGTAATCCAAAGAAAGACAAATACTATATGATTCCTCTAAGTGAGTTTCTAAAATAGTACAAAGAAAATATGGGGAATTGATATGTTAGAGGTATCAAGTCTCAGTTATGCAATGTGAATAAGTTAGAGAAGTACTGAATATAGTTATGTGCTGAACAGTGTCATTTTGATCGATGATGAATCACATATTCAATGGAGATCTCATAAAATGTTAATGGACCTGAAAATTTCTTATTAGCTAATATTTTTTTCTGTACTTTTTCTATATTTAGACATGTTTAGAAACATAACATGTATGTTTATGCAGTTGTGTTACAATTCCTGACAATATTCAGTATAGTAATATGCTATGTAGTTTATAGCCTAGGAGTGATAGGCTATATCATATGGCCTAGGTGTGTAGTATGCTTTACCGTATAGGTTTATGTAAATACAGTCTATGATATCTACACTACAAAAATCACCTAATAGCAGATTTTTATCATTATGTGATACCGGACTATACTTAACAAAACTGGATTGGATTGTTCCTATAGTAAAATACATTGTATTTTTAAGAAATTCTTTACATTTCTAGCTTCAAAATATTTCAAAGATTTAATATCATTCATAAAATGATGATGATCACATTTATTTAGCTCTTACTATGTGCTTACTTTGTACTTTATAAAGTGCTTTACATGGATTATCTAACAGTAGTATTATGAGATAGTTATGATTTTATTATTCTCATTTTATAGATAAGAAAATTGAGGCAAAGAGAAATCATGAAACCAGTCCAAGATTACAACACTGGTAAGTAACACATAAACAGTACACAACTATTCCTATTCTCAAAAAAACTAAATCTACTAGGATTTTGACTTACATGAACATGAAATTAATCTTGATTGGAACATAGGATATAGGGATCAAGAAGAGATACACAAGCTAGGAGTAGTTAGCAAATGTGGGACCTGGCTCCCTAGAGAAGTCTTTAGATTCTTCCAGGTTTTCTCTCATGCGTCTTTACCTTCAAAGTTTGCAAGATAAAGTATCTTGGTCCAACTTTAGGCAAGTGTCTAGTCCTGTGTTTGTCGTTGGTATGAACAAATGGTGGAAGCTCATTGATTTGAAGTCTCACTACAAATATATGGATTGGGCAAGCAGAATTATGCAAAGCAAGGGACTCAAGGAGACATAAGTTTTGTGTGCATTTAAGACCTGGACTCTTTAGAGGGGAAGAGCAGAGCTCAGTGGCAGCAGGCAGTGTAAATGTACAACCACGGTAATGAAATGATTGATTTTGCTGCTGGAACCTGAACAAGTTCTTTGCTTTCGGGATTGTTCGAGGGTTCATTGAAGAGTCTTATGTTGGTAACATTCTATTCCAGATTCATTCTAAGTGGCTTTTACTCTTTCTATCTTGAATCAAAAATAAGAGTAGACCCTGAATAGAAGTATACTCTAGAGAGTTTGAGGGATCCAAATATTGTTTTTTGCTTGGTCAAATTGATGACTTTTGAAAGTACCACTCTTATGGTACTATTAGTCACTGCACAGAAATTTAAATTTTATGAACAGGATAAAATGTGTAATTAAATTGCTGCTACTGTGGTGTCATCTATTTTATTAGTGTTAAGATGCTTTTAATTTGGCTCATGTTGCTATTTAATGTGCCCTAAGAAGGACCTTGACTAGACATATTGTTGCAGATGTTAGAGAAATTTAAAACTAAACCCCTTAAACAAATGTTTTGCAAGAACAAAATTCCTCAGCCTTGGCACTATTTAATTTTGGGGAAAGATAAGTCTTTGCTAGGTATGTGGAGACTGTCCTATGTAAATATTGTAGAATATTAACCTAAATCTCTGGCCTCTCCTTAAAAGATACCAGTAGCACCCTTAAAGATGTAGCAACAAAAAATATTTTCAGTCATGGCTGAATAATCTCTAAGGGAGGAAATGTTGCCAGTTCTCAGTTATGCAAGCTGAATAAGTTCTAGAGATCTGCTATTCATATGTGCATGATGATGTTCTCCAGTCAATGATGGATCATGTATATGGTGGTGGTAGAAAGCAATAACTGATTGCTTATTGCACAATAAGTGATATCAGATAGTCTGTATAACCAGCAATATCATGCAGGTTTGTGTAAGCACACTCCATGATGTTTGGATAATAACAAAATTGTCCAACAGTGTTCCCCAGGCTGTACTCCACCATTAAATGACACATGACTGTGGTGAACAGTACTGAATAGACCCACAATCATAGATAAAGGAGGGACTTCTTGACAATAGAATTAGCAGGACACATTCAATTCACGATGCTAGATAAGGTTAAGAGGACAAAGTTCTACCAGTCTAAGAAAGTTTAGTTTCAGTGTTCTCCAGGAAATTCACATGTGTACTCTTTACTTAGAAAGCCATACTAGGAAGTGGTTCTTAACTGTGGAGGCACAATGAGATTAAACCATTAGACTTTTAAAATAATACTGACTCTCAAGCTGCATTCTTGATGAATTACATTAAAGATTATGGGAGTTGCTATATTTTGGAACTAAAATGTCACCCAAAGATTCATGTGCTAAAGTCTTAGTTTCTAGGCCATGGGATTACTAGGAGATGGTAGAATTATTATGACGAGGAGTCTAGTTGGATAAAGTTAGGTCGGGTGGAAGGGGGCATGTACTTGAAAGAACTATTGGAACCAAAGCCCCTTGTTCTCTTCTCTTTTTGCTTCCTGACTTGGATAAAGTGGATCCTCTACCATAGGTTCTTCCATGACATACTGTGCCCTCATGAACCTAAAGCAACAGGGCCAGTGATCATGTACTGAAACCTTGAGTCAAAATAAACCTTTTCTCCTTTTAAGTCTATCACTTCAGGTGTTTTATCACAGTGACAGAAAGTTGACTAACACAATGGTAGATACAGATTTTTTTTTTTTAAGTCCACTAAGGGGATCCTAACATATAGCAACTAATATAAAATCACTGTCCTTGAAAATTCACTAAAATTAAGCCCAGGAATATATGTAAGAGTACATAAATTTGTCACAACTGGTTTCCTGCTTGAATATTCATAAGGCTGTAAGAATTGCATCATTTACAGAAGGCCCAGGAACAAAGTGCTCCAGTGGCTCAGTTACAGCACCAGAGCTCTATAGCACCACTGGTTAATCATTAAAATAAACTTAGGAAAGAAAATTTACAAGCTAAAGTACTCTCTGATGTACTGGTAATTAAAATATCTATGCAGGTCTATTTATCGATATTGGATATAGCTGTATATGGATTCTTCTGACATTGCACAAATTAACTAGAAAGCTAGTTATTGTATTTTTAGCATTATTCAGAAAAGACTTGAACATTTGTGCTACATAAATGGTCCTGGATTTAACAGTAGACCTGATTCATTCTCAATCTGCTTTTAACTTGTAGATTTAATGCACTATGTGTTTAGAAGCAATTCTTTTCATAAGAGAATTTAAAATAATCAAGTAAATATATAATACTTAGACCAATATACAGGAATCCTTAATACCAGTCAAAAATATTGAGACAAGGTATACTGGCTCAGAGTTATACAAATTCATTCCAGCTATTTGTTTGTTGGGGCCTATCTCAGGAGAAAGGGAATAAAGAGCAGGATATTGCAGACAGATAAAAATGAAACAAGAATGTGGTTCCTCAGGAAACTAGCTTTAGTCTTTTCTTGTAAGTAGCACTCTACAGCCCAGATTACAGGGCAGAGTTAACCCCACCTTGAGATAAGGTGGACCATGTTTGTAGACTCCATGTTAGTAAGTCTAGCTTATTTGGGAAGGAGGGAAGCATCTCTGAGATTATGTTTGGCTGAATACAATTCTCTGGATAAAAGGTATCTGGTTGATTATCAGCCAATGTGCAACAGCAGCTATGGGACCAGTATGCCCACTGGTAAGAAAACAGTGTGCCAGTCACCACTGGAGTGGATATCCCCTGGAGTGCACAACATGCCTCATTTCATTTGATAATTTCAGATGCAGCACTTTAAATATTAGATCAAGGAACTTGAACTGGGCATATAACTTTAAGATACCTATGTTTTTATACATTTAAGTTATCTACAATCAAATCTTCCCTATTACTTTTATGTAGACATTTGAGACATAATGAATCAACACTGGTGGTATACTGCTCACTAAAATACCCACTTACTTCCAAATTGAAATGTGAAATTTATGTGGCTTAGTCCCTTCCCCTTTTAAACTGAGAAACAGAAATCTCCAAAATGAACAAATATTTCATAGAGCTCATGCATTCCTTTATCCAACAAATGTTTATTTAATACCTTCTACATATTTAACAATGTTATGTAATTTTGAGTTCAAAGTACAAAAAGCAGATAATTTCTAGACACAGTTCTCATAGTTGAGAAGGGTGATAAATGGAAAAATATTAGTTTAGGAGGAAATAAATGTTATAGGGAAAAATAAAGAAGAGTAAGGGGATAGGAAGTAGAAGGTGCTATTTCAGATCGGAGGGCTTAGAAAGGCCTTTATGTTGTTGACTGAAAAGTAGAGAGCTAATGATGTGAGGAGCAAGCATTACAGATACAACATTTCCTAGATAAAAAGTGTTTGTTGAAAACACATAACACAAAATGCTTTCATGAATCTGGTGATGGTTCTTCATTAAGGCATAGACAACTCTTACAGTTAACATGACGTAGCATCAATGGATGCCTACCATATTCTATCATTAGTGACAAGTGGTCTCTGAGATATCCCAGTGGAAAGAGGAATCAACACAGACCTGGTGTCTTATTGAAGCACATGCTCTAGAGTCTGATTTGAAAAATAAAAGAGATTGCCTATTCCTACTGTATGTACTAAGAAATTAACTTGTTTAAACTCTGATGCATGATTAAAAAAAGAAAGTCCCATCACTTTCTCTATAAAATTTAGGTATAATTGTATCATAATTTAGTGCTTACAAAAATCTAAATTTTTCCTTCTTAAAACATAGAGGAACACAAAAGGGTTACTGATTCTAACAAGCTTCGCTTAGATGGACATAACTACTTTGACCTTAGAAAACAGAAAACAACATAGCTACATTTTACAATTATCAAAGGGATGAAAAATTATGTTAAATGAAACTGTCCATGGTATCTCATAAAATGAATGAAGTAGCAATTTTAGACTAAATTGTAATCAGGGAACCAAATATCACTGTAATTTATTAACAACATAGGAACTAAAATTTTTAAAAGTTTGGCACTTTGACATCCATTACATTATCAACAGAGCTCTTAGAACACCCTGATAGAAGATATAAAAACCTTTTTTCCATACATCTTTAATATAAATATCTTTCAACTTCTTAAAGTAGCTTTAAAAACTCAGTTATTTCTAAAATAATACTGGAGTTGTAAAAATAAGAGCAATTTTTGTTTCCTTAATCATATCACACCTGCTACAGTCAAATTTTAAAATGCTACATATCCAATATAATAAATTGCATATAGCAATATTAAAGAGTTTTTGGAAACACTGGCTGTCTACCAATGCACACAGTTAGGCTTTATTTAAAAAACAATATTCAAATAACCTAAATCATTAATGGAAAATCAAGCCAAGTTCCTACTACAATTTCCTTTGTAAGAATTTGAGACTCTTTTTATTCTTATTGTCAGATTTCTAAGTGAAATAATTGTCCTTGGGTATAAATGGAAATTTTTAATTTCTAATAATATCATCTTTGTGAGTCAATTACTTAGAGTGCTATGGGCAGATGTTTTAATCAGAGAATTGAAGCAAAAAGAGTCTTCCTAGCTCTTTATTGCTGACAATACATGGCTTTACAGATCTAAAAAGACTCCATGAATTTTTACTTATGAACCAAAAATTGTGTCTGCTGAAATTTATATTTGGAAAAGCCCAGATTGTATGTCTTGCTGATGGCATGTGTACCTCTTTTCAGGTTTTATTTCAATCATGTCTATGTTAAAATAGGTTAAAGTGAAATACTGCTACCTGAATTATTTTCAGAATCTAATATTCTTCCAGTCTTGAGCAAAACTCATTTACACAAAGGTATTCTAAACAATGATTCCAGAAAAGATATTCTACATTTAAGATTAATTATTAGTGTTATAGAAGAACATTTATTTTAAATTATTGGGATAAACAACATTAAGACATTTTATATCCACACCTTAAAGTGAGATATATGCATCTTCAAATAAAGACCTCTAAGTGAAAGATTAGTAAGGATTCTGTTCTACTCACTAAAAACATGAGTCTGTGCAACAATAAAAATTATTTGACAATTCTACTGTCAATTGTCTTACACTAGAAATAAGCAGTTAAAGCACATTTACTGACCTAAAATATTCTAGAAAATAATGGCAATTGATTAATCCAATGATAATTCCAGATATAAATTTTCTATTTTTCTTAATACATTTATATTCCTTACATTAGGATATTGTTTGTGTAACATGAATTAAATCCATATCATCTATGTGACGGCAATCACACTAATCTAGCATTTATGTACTAAGATTCATGAATGCAGGTTAAAGAACATAATATAATATGAAGGCAACCTGAGAACATTGCTTAGGTTATTTTTCTTCTATAAAAAAAATAAGCTTTGTCTTCATTTAAAACATGTGACTTAAGTGATTTTTGGGTAGAGTTTATATGTAATGAAGGATATATATCTAAAGGCTCAACCAAATAATACAGATTTTGTCTTAATATATTTAATATTAGAATGTGTAAGTGTACAACACAGCGTCAGGGCATATCCTTTTTTATGGGGAGAAATATCCAAGTTCACTCATGTGAAGACATTCTATAAGATTCCCTAATTCATAATGGAAACAGGACTTCAGAAATGTTTAGTTTAGCACCCAAATTAAGGGTCAAATATTACTGAGTTATCCATAAAATAGGAAAAATAATTCTGAATCATGTGTCTAATAATCAGAGGATTTTGTAATCTTCATTGTTTCTGAAAGAGTAGATAAAAAACTTGAAAAGTCTAGCAACTGTAAGTGAACTACATTAAAGTCTTGAATAATAAAATTTTATATAAGAACTAAACATAAAGGAATGCAATCAGAAGCATGATCAGAAGGTATGCCAACCATAGGTTGATTGTGTTAAGTAGTCTACTTTAGTAAAAGTTTACATGGTACCATGACAGTGGACAAAACAGTAGAAGCAAAACAGGAAAGGATGAGGTCATAAATGGGGTCTTTCTTACATAATGTTCCCTCACTAACTAAGGGCTTGCATCTTCCCCATCTCTTTCATCCTTATGTTCCAATGTAGTTATATATCTCTGATTGGAATGATATGGCTTGGGGGAAAAAAATGTTGAAGATAAATACTGTCAACTTTAAGAGCATACAAATCTTACAGTTTTGTAGATCTTGTTCATTGTTGCTACTTATAAATAAAGCATAAAAGAAAATACACAAACAGCACAAACCAGGAAAGTATCATCTACTCTTTATTACTTAAGGAATTTGTCATCTCCTCCTTCACACTGAGATTTGTGCCTCTCTCCTCCTTTCCCAATCCTACTTTTGACCTTCTAGTTCTTTGTTCTCTACATTCAGTAAGTAAAGGAAAATGGGAGACTCCGGTCAGTTGTTCAGACTGAGGATGATCTTCCAGACTTTATTTAAATTAGGATTTGGCTTCCAATTCTGATGTAGTATCTTGTACTGATGAAATGGATTGGCCTATGTATGTAAGTCTCAAGGATATATATGATCCATCCTCTTGCCTGAGATACAAAATGAAAGAAAACAAAGCATCACCATGTATTACTTCCTTTTGAATGGTGTTCCTCAAAATGTGATCTGAAGGTTGTAGGTATCAGAATCACAGAGAATACATGCTAAAATACAAACACTCCATCTCCCTCACTCCCACCCCATGCACATATAATGAACCAGAATTTCTATAAGTACTGTCTGGGAATCTGTGGTTCAATGCTCTATCCAGTTAACTTCCTGAGAAGCCCTGGAAAGTGATGCTGAAGATCTTAGCTCTTGGGCACAAAGAGATGTAAAGAGACTCATCACAGGATAACAAGGATATTTGTCCAAACTCATGAGCAGTTAAACTAATCTAATTAAAAGTTGAACTCATCTGCCTGAAATTTCTGTGTGAATGGAGGAAATTGGATGTTGATAGTTCAACCCTTGATATTCAGAGAGGTGCATAAGCCTTGTGTCTAAATACTTAAAAGAGATAAAGGACACTTACAAATGCTTACATAAAATGTTTCTCTCTCCTCTTTTGATAAATATTCCTTTATAATACCCCGGGAAGCTAAGACTAATTTAACATATTCAGCTTCCTTGGTGTTTTGTGTTGGTACTTGGTGGCACAGGCTAAGTCACCTGAAGATCTTCATTCTCCAAGACACAGCCCACCCCCTCTGATAGCAGTCTGCTGAGGCCTGAATTATGGGGACATGTACCCATGTGGGAGAAGATTCCCCATCCTGCAAGTACAGGTGCCCTTTGTTCCCAGTCACTGCTCATTGACCTCACGTTTGTCCCTTTCCAAAAGCCCTCGCATCCCTAGAATTCAAAGACTGTTTCGACATGGAATCTATGGGTGTACTCTCAAGGGAGTGTCACAGGCTCTAGTTAGCAAATCCCTTTCTCTTTTGCCTGAGGCAAAAACTCTTGAACTCTCTCCCTGTGAGAAGGGGTGTGGCTGGAGGGACACCAGACTAAGACTTGTTATAGCACAGAATCCAAGGCAAGGACCCATGGGGCTAAATTATGCATATTCATTCTTAATATGTAAATAATATTTAATCTAAGTTTTGACTGATTTTTTAATACATCTAAGTTTTGACTGATTTTTTAATACATTTGCCAAGGATTTATGAACTCTATGGCAGTGTAACTCTAGACATTTGAACACATTACTGAATGAAACAGACGGTTCTCTTGCTCTAGTTAAGTTTACATTCTAATGAATTCTTAAATTCCTCCTATATCATACTTAACACCTACCTTCTGTATTCCTTTTGGACATTTCCATTGAGAGAATTCAGTTTCTCTCATTGCTGACTACTTTTTCATTTGTTTAAACTAGATATATGGATACCTTTGCAAGATAGTGAAAATTCTAGCTATTAAAAGTTTTGCAAGCATATCATATCTTTTGACTATGAAATAGAGATCTTGATTATTTGATATTATGAACTTTTTTCAAAAAAGGACAAACTAGAAATTTAGAAACCTTTATAACTATATATTTTAAAGTTTAAAAATTTGAATATTGGTGAAGTCTTGCAATTTTTGAACTGAAATTGCTTAATCACTGTTTAAAATGTACAATACTAAGAATAATCAGTGCAAATAATCATAACACCCTTATTTCTATGAGAAAATTAAGGCTTACATATTTTAAATATCATAATATTACTGCTAGTATAGTTGGCAACTTCCCAAAAATATCACCAGGAAAACCTGTTGGTTCAATAAAATTCAGATAATTATCCTTAAACAGTAACATTCTGCTGTTTTGACAGCATCTTAGTTGTGTCTCAGAGGATAAAACGCGGTGGAAGAAATTTACAGTGTTTAGGGCTTTGGATATTTACAGTGTTTAAGGATCCTAGAATCTGAACTGTATGATGTTAGGGTTAGTCTTACAAGATGGGCTACTGATTGGGATTGGCAGAGTTTGTGACCTAACAGCTTTTGATTGGAGGACACAATCCAAGAAAGAAAATGATCTATCTTAAGAAAATGATTTTCAAGAGCATATTCATAACAAAGTTATGTTAGTGTTTTATTGTCATATCTTTCAGGAACCAATAATTCCTGGAGAAAAAAGTCAGGTTATTTTTACCTGGTCTCTGGGGAAGCATTCCATCACTGTGAGAAAATACCTAAGAAAATCAACATACAGGAGGAAGGATTTACTTTGGCTCACAGTTTCATAGTCTTCAGACCATGGTCAAGGGTCACATTGATTACAGTCCTGTGGTGAGGCAGAACACCATGGCAAGAGCGGGTATTGGAGCAAAGGTGGTCACCCCATGGCAGCCAGGAAGCGAAGAGAGCAAGCAAGGAAGGGGTTGGGAAGAAGCAATACCTGAAGGGTATTGAGAGGCACACTCTCATGACCTACTTTCTCCAACTAAGTCTCACAACTTACAGTTTCCACCACCTCCCAATAATGTCATCAGCTATAAACTCATCAATGGATTAATCCATTTGAAGATGTCAGAGCCGTCATGATCCAATCCCTTCCCAAGAGCTCTACCTGTGCACATTTCTGCACTGGGGACCAAACTTCCAGAACCTCTGGGGACATTCCAGAGTCAAATTATAACATCACTTCCATTATTTATTACTTAGGTTATTCATCATTAAATATTGTTGTATTAGTTAGATTATTTATCATAAAAACAGGAGTGTATACTTTGTCCCAGAATGGATTAACAGGGAAAAAGGAAAGTATGGTGGTTGCATTTCTTAGCTGAACCCCATTTTTTCTTCATAAAGAGTTACTGCTATAGAGAAGTTGTAAGTTATTAAGTTTAAACTGTGGCATAATCCTCTTATCATTTATATGAAAATATGATGCTGTCATAATCAAATAATTTAATTAACTTTTCATTTCTACTTATCACACTGGTATTTCATGTTTAATATATTGGATTTTTAGCAATATTTCTTTTTCTCTTTAATGTCTTGATTCCTAGAAAACCTATGAGCAAAAAAATAACAAAATCCATGACAAAGAGCATAATCTAGAGAACTCTGAAATTTGTAATTGATTTTTGGTTTCTGCTTTTCACTTGGTATGATCTTGCCGTAGAAATACCTTCCTGTGTTAACAAGAAAAGAAGAAGTTTGTTTGCCTCATAGTCTCAGCTTTAGAAAATCACCCAGAGGCTACCCTTGAGCTGAAATTGATATGCCAAGAACACCCTCGTCCTTTCCTTCACTGACTAAAGCAAATCAGTATTAGGTATGCAAAGCCATTAAGAGACCTGGATCAACTTTATCTGTCTTCCAACTTTTGCCAAAGCAACCAGACTTCAGATTTGCACTTTGGTATTAATCTAAGGTGAGCAATTGTCAATACTAGTCTGAATTGTAAGAACATTAAGAACAAGCATTTAGGAAAGTGAAGCTGTTATTAATCTATTAAGAATGCTAGCACCTTTGGCTTGATCTTGTTTTGTCACTATTTCTTATTGACTGGAACATCTGTTTTTTTTTTTTGTTTTTCTTCCTCTGTTGAATATTTTCAGTAATGTTGCCAATTTTTAGGTTTTCTTTTTTCTCGAATAGCTTTCTGTTATTTTATGGTCTTCTTATTCTAAATTCAATATGCTAATTGTCATATTAAGAGAATATCACCATTCATCTCCAAAATATGACTACAAGCATGTTGCAGTGCAATAAATTTACATCAGACGTCTAGAAATCTAAATGTTAGTCTTGGACTTCAGAAGAATTAATTGTGTAAATTCAGAAAAGCCCTTGGTATAAAATTTTATTTGAATAAAATGGAAGGGTTGGGTTATTTAATCAATATAATTTCTCTATGTCTATGAAAGTTGAATTTACCTTTAATCATAAAATAGTCACAGTAAATTATATTGCATGTTGAGGAGAAATGTTAAAAAATAAACACATCAAAAGATGAGGCTGTTCATGTCCAATTGGTCATACAACATGTGCTAGTCTTAAATATAAAATCAAAAAGGAAAAATAAAGGTCAAAATGAAGTTAAAATTTGGAAATAAAGTTTTAAAAATGAGAGAGATTTGGATATTTGAGAAAACCTAAAGAAAAAGCTTTGTTTTATAAAACAAATTTTATTTATAGCAAATTGAACATAAAGAATGCAATGTTCTTAAATATAAATATCATTTATTTTTCATTCCCATCTCTGGCCTTTCTGCTGATAATGTTAAATTTTATCTCAGATCCATGCTCTGGCAAACAACAGTGGTTAAGAAATCAACCTCAACTTTTTATTATCTCAAATCCCCTCTTTGGTATTTATGGGAAATAGCATACCTCAACGAACCATTCTCTTGCAGTTGTCCACCCTGTCTCATGATTCATGTTAAGATTTGCAGAGGGCTCCCTTGTTTACCTGTGGCAAGGCCAGCTATAGAACTTTACGTCTTTTATCTGAGTCTGCCGACAAATCTAGACTGACCCTCCATGTTCCATTCATTGTCTCATGAATACCTAGCTAAATTTAGAGCTGTTCCCTAGGAAACTAGCTAGATACAAGGATACACGGATAAATATTTCCTGATCAAAAATAAAAATTCCAATTGTCATCTCCCTACTTACTTATCAACCTATTTTTGTATTTCCCCATCTCAATAACCCAAATAAAATTAATCTCTATATTTGTTTGGGTTTTGTCTTTTATGCTGCCTTCCATTCTTCCTTTTCTCCTGTTTCTTTTTCTCCTTTCTCTTCTTTCTTGTCTTCAATTTTTATAGAATATAAGAACCACAGGGTTTCTCAGATTTTATCCAAGGTAAGACCTGAATCAGATCAGACACTTACCTTGCCTCTCTAAGCCAGTAAGAATGATGAGTAGCAGATGGGCACATGTCTACCAAAATGAGAAAGGAGATCAATTGTTTACTAAAAAAAAAATAATAATAATGCTTCTCAGCTGAATAGCATTATAATGGCCACATAGCACACAGTTTTTATCAGAGAATTGGATGTGGGACTCATAATTACAAAGGCTTGAATTTCAAATTTCTGATAATAAGCTCCCTCAGAATAATTGAGGTCCAAACTAGTCATAGTCAAGTTAAAAAGTATACATATGAATGTATATTGTGCATTGTGTTTGAATTTTAACTTGTTTCCATTGTATGCAAAATACGTGATATTCACTCTCATTCGCTCTCTAGCTCTCACTCTCCCCTTACTTCACACACTCTCTCTTCCTCTCTCACACACACACATGTACAACACAAAAAATTATATGTAAAAATATATAACTCCTTAATATATAGCTGTTTTCTCATTGGGAGTGGTAATTCAATATATTAAAATATCTGAAATGGTTTCAGTATTAATGCAGTTGGGAATTATTCTCTTTTACATTCCTTTAATTTGTAGCAGTGACTCGTTAAAAAGCAAGGGTGATTTCAAACAGTTCCTGGAATTCTTGGCTTCTATAAGCATAGCTCTCTGTATGCTACAGCTCTATAGCATTTTTAACCTCTAGAATATTTACAAGCGGGCAAATCTCAAAAGATTTTATGTGGATTGGAAACAGAAAGGTGCAAACATTTCTGTCTCTCTCCTGTCCTGGAGGAATCCTCCTCCTTGTGAGGGCACATTACTCTAAGTGATGGGGTTCATGGCATTACACAGCATGCTTTCTTGGATCAACACCAGCTCTTCAATCCCAACATATCTCAGAGTGTATTTTGATGAATAAATTACCAACCTAATGAGACACACTAAGAGGTTAAGGATTGATCAAGTACTTAATCTTTTTAATGAAGGACACAGCATGAAACACATTCCTCCAAATAGATACAATAAACAATTGCCTAAAACCTAATTAGAATAAAAATACGAAGAAAGGTGGAAAGTCTTAGAATCTGTGCACCAGACAATAACTTAGCATATTCCATAACAACGGAGAAGCTTCACGTCTATTGCCCTTATTTATATTTGAATCAGGTGAGTCACAGGAGTTTGCCAGGAGAAAATAATGGTATTTTAATATGGAATTTTAATATATCTTCATGCCTTTTGGGTCCATGAAAATTGCTTCAAAATACAGCTTTGGAGCTTTTTTAAAACTTGCTCAGCCTTGAAAAGACTTAGCAAATATTTTGGAAATCAGTATACACAGTTTTTAAGGCATTGTGAAGTGCATTTAGCTTTTTAGATGGAAATTTTTTTGGTATAATTTCTGACTTAATCAAATTTTTAAGTTCTTATTTAGTTTGAAAATTAAAAATAGATTGTATATTTTCAATAAAAGGTACAGTGTAAATGCTAGTGGTGAATTGATTTTTATGACAAATCTGTATTTAAAAATAGGATGATAACAAGAAGAATTAGGTGTCATAGTGAACCAAGTAATACACCTGAAGTAAAAAAAATACAGCAAAATGAAGAGGCACTTAAAAGGGTTGAATCTGTAGGAGTCTAACATTTGGCTTGGTGATATACATATTTACATGATGCTTCCTTTCTAAGTTGTTAGAGTATAACAAACTAATTACTGGGTATTGTTATTGCTGATTAATTATATCATAATAGTGCTACACAATATGCATTTGGAGTAATGTCATCTCTTATTCTCTAATTTTTCACATTGTCTGCTTGAGTTGAATATTTAGAATGTATTCAGATATCACCATGATATTTAATAAAGCACAATTGCATAACCCAATTTTCCTTCCCCCAAACTCTGGAATCTGTTGTGCATCTTTTTTTAATAAAGGGCTGTGTCCAAACAGGGGCATCTGCATGCTAGGTTTTACTCTTTCCTGATAAAGAACATGTGAGTTATTCCATCCTCTTTTCCTTCCTTGCATTTCTAATGTATAACATTTTCCTTTCCATTGTTTTACTACCTGTATGTTCTTTAGGCAGGGAGAAACTTGTGCCTAATTTATTCTTCTGAATCTCAACCTTACAGTAACTTTTTAAACCAAAGTAAATGTTCATTAAGTGTTTGTGGTCTGAATGAATTGAATGCCAACTTTTCCATTTTTCCAAATGAGACAATAATTAGAATTTTTTATTTGATCTATTAAAAAAACCCTTTAACTTGGATTTTTGACTTAATGACATTAAAATCTATAGTTTTCCAAAATACAGGAACACTTTTTGTTCTGTGTAATATAAGAACCTATGTTGTTCCCTTTTGAGTAAATAAACATTTTAGAAATATTTCAAACAATAGCTAAAACTACAGTGTTTTTCCAAAGCCCAAGAACTTTTTCTTTGCCAAGAGGGGAAAAAAAAGTCTAACAGAAAGGGGGTAATTCTACTTTAATCTCTAAATCAATACATAATCATAGTGTGAAATTACTGAATTCCAATGGATTGATAGCTACTACTCCATAGTGCATAAATGACTGCCAAGCTTTCCTGTAGAAACAATGAAGGAATAGGCCAGTGGGCTAGAAAAATATTTTAGAAAGAAAGAGAGAGAAAAAGTAATCAATCAGCTAAGTAATTCCACTGCATGAGAGAAAATGATGAGATATATTAAATTCAATCTTCAGGCATCATATTGCCAACTCTCAGAAAGTCAATATAACAAAGTAAACATTTTCTAATTTTTTTGTGTGTATGTGTAGTTCAGTCTAGAAAATAAATTGGAGCAGATAATAAAAGGAATTATTTTCCTGTTTCCTGTAGTCATAGATGGTTTGAAACTGGCCCTTGAGACAGACAGACATTTCTAATTGTAGAATCAGATCTAAGTGACCCAGTAATTTTTGTCCTCCAAGAATTGTTGTTTGATTCCCCAGTGCAGTTTTTTTTCTAAGTGTATCAGACTGTTTAAATGTATTTAGTGTGTCTTCCAAGTACTGGTAGTACTAGCAAAGGATACCATGTGCAGATATCCAGGAAATACAGTAGGTATTTGTTTCCTCATCTATTCTTCCTTCTGAATGGAAGCCATGCTTGAGCTGTGCAGCAAAGCAGAGAGAGAAGCAGAAAAATCAGAGAAGCCAGCAAACAGATGGCTTAATTGTAGAGTCCACTCTATCCTTCACTGGGCCATGTGTTATTTTGGCAGTCCAGGAAATGTTCTTTCCAGGAACAGCAGGAGCAGCTGTAAAAGCCAGAAAGTGTGTTTTCATGGTAGTACCATTGGCCAGTAACACTGAATGTCATGGTACAGATAAACCAATAGTTAATAGCACAGATAGTGGTATTAGTTATTTAACATCACAGGTGTACTAGTATTGTATTGTTGACGTCATCTCTAATGATATAGTTGCCTTCCTTTCTTACTCTGTCCTAAGAAGGTAGGACAGCAAGATTATCCTTGAGTGATTTTATAATCACTTTCAAACTTAAAGACCAATTTGTGAGGTTGTTGAGTATTATTAAAACATTTACACATATGATAAATACCATTGGTTTTTTCTTTTCTTTTTCAATTGGAAAGTGTTGGCAATGTTTATTTTATTTTATTTTTTGTGTGATGAAAACTTATCATACAATACTATATTTGGTTATACTTTAATAATATTTAAAATATTTGTAGTACAGTCTAGCTCCCGTACAATATTGGATGATAATCAGGTTGAAATGAAAGCTATATGGTTTCCAGTAACTGGATTAATAATAAGAACAAACCAATGTATTGGAAAACAAGAACATTATATCCCTTATGAATCTATATTTAAAAGATTTGTAGTGTGTGCACGAAGCGATAAAGAAGAAGGAAGGAAGGAAGCAATATATTAAGGATAGTACTTGAAGTTCAGCTTTACAAAATAACTTACAGCTTTGTAAAATACTTAATTTTACTCATTTCTTTTAAAAAGTAGATTTCACATACGTATAATTAGTGTCTATGGATATTCAAACATGATTAATACAAGAACTAGTCAATTTTAGGCAAGAAGAAGAAAATATCTATATTTGGTACAAAATGATATATTAACTGTTGTATCTCTTTATTTGACAAACATCTGCATTTATTTCCTTTGAAATATCAAGAACTTCATGTCTAGATGTTCATATAACCAACCACCAGGCAAAGGAGGCCTATTATAATTAAAAACACAACTAATGCATAGCGAATACTATAAAAGTAGGAGAAACATTTGGATTATTAATCCTTTTCAAATTTTGAAAATCATTTTCCAAATTCCTATTTTTTTCAAGAAATAAAGTATATATTTTTTAAAAATTGATTCAACCTTTTGTGTCTGCAGATTTCCCAAATATGGGTTTAACCAACTACAGCTGAAAAAATATTAGGAAAAAGAAGTACATCTGTATTGAATATGTATAGATTTTTTTCCTTGTCACCATTCCCTGAACAATGTAGTATAGCAACTATTTACACAGCATTTCCCTTATATTATGTATTGTAAATTACGTACAGATAATTTAAAGTATAAGGCCAAATGACCAAAAGGAGGCAAATTAAAACCGCTGAGCAAGGCTTTATAACGATGTATGCTCCCGGGGAGACTCCTCAGTACAACAGTGAGATTCTGGGAGAACTGTGCAAGTGCTCGGTGGTATAGAAATTTTATGGGCTCAGGGTAGGAGGGGGAGGGCTTGGGGCAGGAAAAGGGGGTTATTGGAGTCCTGTGTGCCCCCTAGGGTTGGTCAGGGGATCCTGCTGAGATCCATGTCCTTTCAAGATGGGTCAGGAGAGGTCTGCTGATTGTTAGGAGATGCCATTACTGCTTACATGTCAGCATCTGATTGGTTGTTCTTTTGTATGTTTGGGCTGCTTGATGCTTTGTTACCTTTGGCCATAAAGAATATAAGAGAATATGCCAGTTTGCATAAAAATATTACACCATTTTATTTTAAAAAATTTAAAAATTTGTTCTAGTTATACATGACAGCAGATGCACCCTGATACACCATACATAAATGGAGTACAATCTCTCCTTCCAAATTCCTATTTCTGAAGAGTTATATCAACAACCTACCTGAGCATTCATTGAGTTAATTATTTGCATTTGTAAAGTTCCTTATGTTAAAAAAGGACTTTTAAAAAGCTTTTGCAAATACAGCCTCCTTTTGTTCCCATAAAACAGTGAACAATCCAAAACCTATCACTATTTTATTGAGAGAGAGCAGGGAATGGTTAATTAATCTAATATTCCACACAGGAATAGGAGGTGGGTGGAGGGTCATGACATGGAAGCCATTCTCAAGTCCACTATATGTGAAGCACTTTTACATAATTATGACCCAGATCCCTGAATTCTCTAACTAAAAGCTATAATTTCCCTTGATTCTCCCAGTCACGCTGAGCCTCTGCTCACAATCTTGGATTAGCTTTCTTAGCAGCAGGCCCTGAGGCAAGGATTTAGGTACAAGTGATATGTTAAGGAAGATCCCCAAGAGCAACAAGATATGTGAGAAGCAAACAATTGATTTTCCTTGAATAGAGACTCAGCTGGAGCCCTCAGGGAACTCCTCAGGAGCTGCCTTTGTCCAGAATGGTGGCCCGGGAAACTACTTCTTCACTCCTTGGTCACTGCTGGGCTCCTGGCTAGGAAGCCAAGGTCAATTTCCCCATTCTTGTGTCTCTCCCTCAGGACCAACTGCCACTCCTCTGAGAGTGGCAGGCACATGCAGTATGCTAAAAAGTGCTCTGAAGTATGGAGGTTGTTGCCCAGAGATTATCCACGGGGTCTGCAGGCACTACTAATGTCTGCTACGGCCCCATCTTGCATGAGCACAGAGGGTCCAGGTCTCCTTGAGTTATTTCTGTGAAATCCCAGCAAGGGTCTATCTTCTCCTAGCAGTAGCTTGTTACCTGACCCTTCCCAATGACTTCTGAGAGACTGTCAGTCCCTGGGCACCTGGATCATCTGATGATTGCTACTTAGAGTAGTCAGCTTTAACCTTAAGACTGGGCCCAGGCTTTTCTTTCTCTGTAATCACAATTAACACTGAAGGCAAGGCGCATGGAGTGGACCTAATTCATTCTTAAGATAACAACTCACTTGTGAGGCAGAAAAGGAAAACTGAAAGGGCTTCTAAATGCTCTTGGTTCTGCTGGTCCTTAGAGTGACACCTCTTTGGTTATTTTCCTGTTCTACCTCAACATTCTTGAGATCTAACCTACTCCCTGGCCCAAATAAATAAGAACACTCCTTTTACCTGGTGCATTACTATAAGAATATTTTTAAAGGGTCATTATACTTCTCCAAGGAAAGGAAAGACCATCATAATGTCTGACATAAAAAAAAAGAATTCTTACAGTATCCAATTTCCTTTATGTACATACAGGTGATCCATGTCTTCATACTGTCTACCTAGGTCTTCAAATAGGTCCTTGTTTGACATATATTCAACTAAGTATTCACACAAAAAACTTACTGCAGATATTAGTTAGATCCTAGAATATAGAAAATATTACTTCTTTTTTTTAAAATTCAGCACTGTTTTTTCCTGCTTGACTATATATCAGTCAGTTCACTTACCATTGTAAATTATTTTTGAGAAGCTTTAGAAAGTTTACATAATTTTCTTCTATCATGTAGTTACAATATGACAAACTAAAGGTTGCATTCTGTATTATTATACTCCAAACGTATGATTTTTCATGCTATCCCAGTTTTATGAACAAAATATAGTATTTAGAGACAATTTGCCATATTTTGTGACCTCTCAGCATGTTCAGAAAACTCTACTCTGAAGACTGTTTCTCATTATAAATCCTGTTTTCTTACAGTAGGAAGGAGACTTGGCTTTTCAGTCTACCTGAGAGCTCAGACACAAGAGTACATGCCAAGCACCAGAGGTCAGCTGTGAGGATTTATTAAGAAGGAAGCAATGTAAGGAGGTATGCATGGGACCACCTGTCTTTGAGAGAGCACAGTGTAAAGGTGGCTGGCTTTTGTGGGTGATATTAGTGAAGACTCTAGCATTCAATTCTAAGCACTTATTGTATAAGCAGTAGACTGATCTCCAACTTGCTAACATGGGGATAAAATTCACACTGATCTGCTTGGGTGACTAAGAGTTTAAATGAGAAATTTTATTTATCAAACTTAAGTGTCCATAGCATAGAAGATATTCTCAATATGAGTTAGAATTTATGAGATGGAAGGAGGAGAAAGAGAAGGAGGAGTACAAGAAGAAGAGGGAATAGTAGAAGAGGAGATAAGACTAATGATGACATTCTCTCTCTAAGATATTTTAATGGTCCCCAGATATTTCATGATAGAGGTCAAATGCCATAGCTCATGCCACAGTGGCCTACATAAATTTCTCCTCTTCTCTTGACAAACCCTTTCTTTTTCCCCACCAAAGACAGACAGATACATATGTGAGTTACATTCACCTATTTCCAGTTTGTGAATATATGATATTTTTAGAAGTCTCAGTGCCTTTACTCAGGGTATGCTTCATTTACCTAGAATTGCCCTTTTCATTGCAATTTAAGTCACTTGTTCTTGAAATGGAAACATCTCTGAGAAGATTTTGATGATGTAATTTGAATTGATGCTTCTCTCTTCTCTCTTAGTGTTGGGGGCAGGCTCTCTGGGCCCGGGAGCTGCCCCGCCCTTTCAAGATGGCAACCTGGCTGTATGCCAGAAACTTGCAGTAAACAGGTGGACAACTTAAGGAAGTGCACAGCATTGGCTGGCGGTAACGTCACTGTGCATGCTTGGCTCGTGGGCAATGCCTGCTCTAATACACGCCTGTATTCTGCTCATGCATTCCCCTCGTGCTTGATAATGCTATTCCATCTGATTGGTTGTAACTCTGCTCTATAATACTTCCTGCTGTATGAAAAGTATATAGAAGGAGCCTGGGGGGAGAACAAGGAGAGAACAAGGGGAGAACGAGAAAGAACAAAAGAGAACCAAGGAAGGCAAGAAGAGCACTCAACAAAAATAAAGATTGCTTTCTGAGAATAACGGCGTGATTACTGTCTCCTGCCGGCGGGCGACAATATCTTAGTATGATATGAATTTCTCAATATCAGTATTTAAAATCATTTGACCACCATTTGACCAAGCTATCCCACTCCTCGGTCTATACCCAAAGGACTTAAAAACAGCCTACTACAGTGACTTAGCTACTTCAATGTTCATTGCAGCAGAATTCACAATAGCCAGACTGTGGAGCTAATCTAAATGCCCTTCAATTGATGATTGGATAAAGAGACTGTGGTATGTATACACAATGGAATTTTACTCAACAACAAAAGAGAATAAAATTATGGCATTTGCAGGTAAATGCATGGAGTTGGAGAATATGCTAAGTGAAGTAAGCCAATCTCAAAAAACCAAAGGCCGAATGTTTTCTCTGTTAAGTGGATGCTAATCCATAAAGAGGGGGACTTGGGAAGAGTAGAGGAACTCTGGATTAGCCAAAGTGGAGAAAGTTAAGGGGAGAGGGCATGGGGAGAAGAAAGATGACGGAATGAGATGGACATCGTTACCCCAGATATATGTATGATTGCACAAATGATGTGACCCTACTTTGTGTACAACTAGAGATGTAAAAAACTGCCCCTTTTGTGTACAATGAATTGATGAGCATTCTGCTGTCATATATAACTGATTAGAGCTAATAAAAATATAATTTGGAATTAACAATTTACCAGTAACCCTTTTGAGAGTATGAAATATGTCTTATTTGAATGCTACCTTCTGCCTTTAATCTCAGAAAGCATCAATGAATCAAAAGAATTTTGTCAGAAATATTTGGTAGGATAAATAGGAGCATCTGAATCAAAAAATATCTACTGGTGAGAATATTTATCTTCCTCAAAGCCTAACAATAACAATCTATTATTTATTTTTAAATGTATGCAAATATTTCCATGTTAAATAGCAGAACTCATTCGTTAACCTGTTCCCACATAGCCACTACACCCCTCCCTCCCTTACTAGAGGTTTTTTTATCCATTATGTCTGCTTCTTTTCCCATTCCTCGTCAATCCATTCCAACCTGGCTTCAATACCACCTCCACTATACCACCAGACACTTTTTACCAAGGCCACCTATAATCTCTATGTCAGGAAATATAATGAACCTGTTACACAATTCAAGCAGTTTTGGAGGAGAAATGATTGGGTTATAGCCTTAACCTGATTAGTGAATTAATCCTCATGAGATTAACTGAGTGGTAACTGGAGGCAGGTGGAGTGTGGCTGGAGGAAGTGGTTCATTGGGGGCGTGGCTATGGGGTATGTATTTTGAATCTGGAGGGTGAATTCTCTCTCTCTCTTCTTTCTGATCATCAGATGAGCTGGTTCCCTCTGCCACACTCTCCCACTATGATGTCCTGCCTCACTTCGAGCCCAGAGAAATGGAGCTTGCTGTTTATGAATTCAGCGTTCTGAAACCATGAGCCTCTAAGTAAACTTTTCCTCCTCTAAAGTTGTTCTGGTCAGGTCCTTTTATCACAGTGGCGAAAAAGCTGACTAAAATAGAACACTTTCTGTTTCTTTACTTGCTAGATATTCTACCAACCTCAAAAAATGTTTAAACCACTCTTTCCTCTGCCTCCACAACACCATGCTGTCCTGCTTTCCTCACACCTAATTTTACCCTCCTTCTTGGTCTCCTATCCAGCCTCAACTTCTATTGTCTTTAAATCTTAAATTTCTTTGTGGCACCTCTTAAGACCTGTATCTCTTCTTTCTGGATTTCCAGAGCAATGTTTTCAACTCCAAGTGCATCAATTTCTCTAATAAGAAGCTGTACATTAGTGGTTGTCAAGGGCAAAATATTAAAATGACTGCACTCTAAAAGCACACCATGTGTAAATACTATGTAAATATCATATATATTCTATATAATATTATAAAATGCCAGAGACCAGACACATGCAAGAGACCAAATTTACTGATTTCCTAGAGAGAATCAGAATCTACCATTTGTTCAGGAAACAAAAATAAGTGTGGAAAAACCTAAATTTTAGGTGAATCCAACATAGAACATGTCTAAGACCTAAAACACAGCCTGAAACCTGTAACTACTCAAAAAATGCTTTTTGTGTGGCCAAATTAATACATTTAGCCTTTAATCTTATTCTTTCACTTTTTCTTTATTTGGCAAAAAGAAATGTATATTAAGAATTGGCTAACTGGACAAGTTTGTATGATCTCAGTTTTGTTGGTAACATCCAAAGCATTATAATCAGGAGGCAGTTGAATATATGCCTTCTTCTCTCCATCAAATCTGATTAGGAATTGACCTTGACCACATCAATTTCATAGAGCTTCTTCCCAGGCTGGTTGTTCTGGTCCTTTCCCAGTATTCACTATAAATACCAGTGCACTACTTTTTTCTATCTTCCTCATGGCAGGGTCAGTGGTCAGGGAGAACTTGGTAATGGTATGGTGGTCAAGTCTGTTTCTCCTACAGGTGCTTTTCCATTGGCCTCTGGAGCCACAATGTCTTAGACCACCAGAAAGTGGATAACAGGTGGATTTACACTGTTTTTCCTCCTGGTGGCAATATATGCCTTTCAGCACTGTTGTCTTCTTGATTTTCAAAGCTTTTGCTTTGGTTTTTGCTTTGGGAAGGGCAGGTGTTTTGTTCTTTGCTTTCAGCACCATCTTGCTGCTGGTGCTGATTTTGAAAAGTTCAGTATTATTTTGTGCATGCTAACAGAGGGGATTCCTCACCAAAATATTTAGAGATACATTCTATTTAGAAAAATCAATGAATGAGTAAATAGAAAATAGCTGTTGTATACTGAATATTAAATTAAATTATGATGAGTATTAAATATTATGATAGACAAATGAAATATACATCCTTCAAATTGTTTAATATTTCTAGTTAAAAAGGAGGATAGTAAAATAAGTTCATGTCTGTATCTCAAAACCCCACACATTGTAATAAGGTTACACAAATTAAGATTGGAATACTTTTTAAAAGATTGGAAAACAAATAATATGCTGCTAATATAAGAATTAAGAGTGATGGTATGTCCTCTTGAGAAAGTCCATTGTTTATTAGTAGTGGTTAAACTTGAGACTCATGTGACTATTTTTAAGTTACTGATGTGGATCTTCTACTGCTAAAAACTCACCAATAAAGCCTTTGCCAATTTATTGAACAATAGAAAAAATTATGCATTTAGGAACTAAGAGTTAGTGATGTCATCCAAGGGTACTAAGTGATTAGTTCAAATCATTCCTAGAAGTATGTTTCTTGAGACTTCAAATGGGCTTCATATTCCAGACAAGAGGTTTAGAAATATGACTCCTGACCAGCTATTAAAGGCTGATTAATGTAACAGAGTTAACACAAACTTGTATTACAGGAGATTCATCTATAAAACAATAGTAATTAGTAGTTTTACATTGGAGATTAATCATTTTCACAACTGTAAACTTCTCCTTCACTGCACAGACCTTCTCATTGTTAAAGAATTGGAAAACTTGAAACTGAAACTATGGGGTTATTTGGTATGTCTGAAATCAGAACAAGGGAAGTAGAACGTTTAGGAATCTTTCTGTTAGTATGAATTACCCAATAGAATATGTCTCCAGAAATAGAAAATGTTTGTCACTCAGATTATGATGGAAAAAGTTAGCAGTACAATTAATAAATGGTGCTGTATATGTGTGTGTGTACACATATATATATACATAAGATATGTATACATATATGTGTATACACACACATATATATTTCAGTTTCACAGATGATCAAAATGGGAATGAGCTGAAATTATATGCACTGGTTATATCCTTGTAGTTGACTTAAGAGGTCACATTTTAATTGGGTTAAAGTTTTTTCCTAGAAGTTATGAAATTATACTGAGCTGAGAGTTCATGGAGTTATCTGATATCTTGAAAAAAACTCAAGGAGCAGTAAATACTTTCATTCTGATCATTTTAAGGCAAAGTTTCAAACTTACATAATCATTACTTCTTTTGATTTTTTTTTTACATTTTTAGTTATAGATGGACATAATACCTTTACTTTATTTATTTATTTTTATGTGGTGCTGAGGATTGAACCCCATGTCTCACACATGTGAGGCAAGTGCTCTACCATTGAGCCACAACCCTAGCCCCTCTTTTGATTTTCTGTTAGTTACATCAGTTCCACTTATAACACCAATTGTCCTTCCTTCTTTTTTTTTTTTAAATATTTATTTATTTTTTTAGTTGTAGGTGGACAGAATATCTTTATTTTTATGTGGTGCTGAGGATCGAACCCAGTGCCTCACGCATGCTAGGCGAGCACGCTACCACTGCGCCATAACCCCAGCCCCTGTCCTTCCTTCTTTACAGAAACAACTTGCCTGGAAACTGTGTTCCTGTATTCATTCATTGAGATGATCCATATGTATCATATACTGGTTGTCCAACTTTTGTAAATATCAAAATTATCCAGAATGTGTAGTAAAATTTCAGATTCCTTGGAGAAAGCCCATTTCTCATTCTAATGATCTGACTGATACTGGCCAGGCACAGTGGTTCTCAGCTCAGGAATTTGAGGCAGAAGGATCACAAGTTTGAGGCCAGCCTCAGCAACAAATTAGCATGACTCTCAGCAACCTAGGGAGAACTGTTTCAAAAAAAAAAAACCAAAGTGACACTGGGGATCTAAGGATGTAGCTCAGTATGGAGCAGGCACCTGGCTTTGTGAAAGACTCTCATATGATGATTTCATGACATTAGCCAATGTCCATCGTTCCTACTACCCTTTGATGTTGGCTGGGATGGTGTCTGTTCTCATCCAAATGTCAAAATGGGTTATCCTAGAACTCATAATTTGGTCTGGAAATTAAATGGTACAATCATTGGTGTGTGTAGCCAGAATGTGCAAATGGAAAGACATCTATTCTCATCAGTGGCTGCCGAAGTACTGTTTAGCATTCAAATATTACTTCTTGTACAGCAGTTCTTGATCCATCTACTTATTAAAGAAGAATCTTTCTTTCAACTAATTTATTTCTTTCTCTGGAGAAATATTTCTGCTCAAATTTCCCAAGAAACAAGGCACACTTTTTTCCAAGTCACTAAAACCTTGAAAGACTTGATAGTCTTTATTAGAAGACTCAGGCTTTCTCCATTTTCTTTAAATCTAGGATTGACCTGGTGACACATCTGTGGTCAAAATTTGACATTTTAAATCATCCCGTTCCTTCTAAAGGTGTCATAACTATTCTTAGGTGCAATATGTAAATCTTAAACATTTCTCTACAATTAAGGTGGATTACATACAGAAAAACAAACAAAATACACTGAATTTAGAATTTTTAAAGAATTTTCCTAATAATGGGTTGTTAAAAACCAAGATATAGGACCAGGAGAGGCAGCAAATTTTTCTTTTCTTTTGCACATTACAGATTTTAAATAAGAAGTTTAATAAGTACTTTCTAGTATGGCAAGATGGTAAGAATGAAGGGTGGCTATGGTGAGGGGCAGTGGAGATACATGGACTGTGAAGATCCCATCCAGCTCAGAGAATGTGTTCTTTCCCTCTCTTCACATATGTCAATTAGGATGCTCTTTGCACACAATGAAATGTCTCCACCTTGCACTTGGCACCATATTTTTTAATGAAGTAGGTGCATATCTTGGCTACTCGTCTGTTTAATATAAATTTTGAAAAAAGCCCATTTACTTAATAAGTGCCTAATAGTTTCCATAAATATTGTTTTTCAAAAACTGTGCTTGGAAAAGTCTATTTGAACCATAAATTATGTGTATTTAACTTGATTTCAACAATGTA
The DNA here is from genome assembly GCA_004024805.1 of Geosciurus inauris. Lineage (NCBI taxonomy): Eukaryota > Metazoa > Chordata > Mammalia > Rodentia > Sciuridae > Geosciurus > Geosciurus inauris. The sequence continues at coordinate 149,722 of PVHX01002867.1, forward strand.
GAGTGCTTTATTTTATAATATCTGCTACTTAACACATATTCCTTTTCTCTCCTTTCCTTGCCCTTTACACTTTTGCCTTTAATTTAAATTATAACTATAACCTGTTCCATCTGCTAACTTGAAGTAATTAATTTTATGATATACTTGGAAGTAGTTGCATGTCCAAACACTAATGAAGCTTGTGTTTATCTCTTTATATTTTGTTGTTAAAAATTCTATCTAATTTACAAGGGGCACGATATTGTGATATGTACCAAGCATTCATTTATTTGTGCATTTGTTTCCCTTGGGGTCATATAACATTTTGAAGAGAACTGTTGAAAAGGCGGGGGTAGGGAGCAAAAGGAAAAAGAACCTACAACATTTTTTCTGTGTTTTAAAAATCAAACAATTAATAGTGCAAAATAGATAAACATAAAAGAACTTTTGTTTTCCCCCAGAAAAGCTGTTTTTGGAAGCTGCTTTCTTCTCTCATCTTCTATTATAGCAATTCCTTGGGGGCACTGTAGTTTGTCTCTGCTCATTGGTTTGAAGCTGACAGCAAATCTTGAGCTCTTCCATCAGTGTACTGTGTTCTGTTTTCATATATTCATTATAATTTTGGAGCCTGGGTATTGAAACTGTTTCGGGGCATAAAAGGACAGGTCTTACAGTTTTCCTGAAGGCAGTGCTATTCTGATGTGGTTGATGGTAAACCTAGGCTCACTGACAGTAGTATCAGTGCAGAGCAGCGAGCAATGACTTTAATCAAGATTCTAAATGTTCTTCCAATTAAATTGCTTGCCAAAGTCCCTTGATTTTATGAAGTCAGGTTGGGTGCTTCTCTCTCTCTTTTGTTGTTTCATTCCCCCAGACTCAGATTTCTCTTAAAAAGTTAAAGCTAAAACTAAGACAAAAAATACTGCTATTTGCCAATAAATCATTTTTTCCTTGCATCTGAAGTACATACTATAATTTTTGCTAATGGTAGAAATAAAGGAAATAAATGAGCCCTAGATTTTCCTTCTTACTAACATTTAGTTTGAACATACAGACAGGGTGCTGCATAAAAGTCAGATTACATTGATAGTTACATAATTTAGGTGAATGAATGAGTGCTGGTTGATTGAAGGCTGTCACCTTAAGATAATGTTCTCTCATTTCACCAATACCGCGGTCACCTTGCATATTTTTATTCAAAATTTTGGAATTGTTTTCAGAAACAAAAGCAGATTTTTTTGTGCTTTCATTTTAATTTTTTTTCTTTCCTTTCTTGCTCTTCCTATTATCTCTTTCTTTCCCTTTTCTCTCCTACCTTTCTTCTGATTACTTCCTGGTAGGACTCCGGGAGGTGAAAGTCACAAAAGAATAGCTGCTCCCTTTATTTTGGGTTCTGCTGGAGCTTTTAATTCTCACACTTGTCCAAATTGAGCCTTCAGCAATTCATCAATTACAGTTTAATCTGCCTACCCCAACGCTGGTTCCAATAAAAATTTTTGCTTCTTGGTTTTTAACTCCAGTAAAGTCAGGGGCTTTTTTTGTTTGTGTGTATTTGCCTATATTTTCTCTGATTGTTGTGACAGTGGATTTACCCTGTGACCTTAGTTCTCATATGGATCTTTGAAAACTTGTCAATTTTCAGTTTGCTCAGCTCTTTTCTTATTACAAAGGCAGAAGTGATGACTGTTAAGTTTTTTACATTCTAGACCAGGTATCAAAAATCTCTTCAAGCACCTTTTAACGTAAAGGGATTTTAGAGCTTTGCAGAGAGTCTGGTGCATATTAAGTGTTCTCTCATTTTTAGCTATCAATATTATTATATTTAATGCATCATATCCTATTAATTTCAAAGCCATATTTTTAGATTTCAACAATTTTGAAATTATGATATGGTGTCTTATAATTGCTTTGTATTTGATTCATTCTGGTCCTGACCCTAACTCCACCAAAAGAGAAGCCAAACAGCTATTGGAGTGAGATTTAGGCATTTGTTTCCTCCTTATGGTAAACCTCCAAGATCCAGTCTATGCAGTGCCATTCTACTAAGGCTTCTCTGTAAAGTATAACCTACAACAACACTAAACCAAATTTTATACAAGGCAGGTTCACTGTAAGCCCATCAAAATTTATCTGAGCCCTATGCTAATCGGCTTCTTATAAGAGTAGCCAACATTTGAGATAATCAACTTACAAAGAGAAAAGGTTTACCTTAGCTCGTGGTTTGAGGAATTTCAGTCTAGGATCAGTTGACCCCATGGTTTTGAGCCTATGGTAAGGCAACATATTATGTGGAGAGAGCATGTAAAACTCATGTTGATCTCATGGTGAAGTAAAGAGAGCAGAAGAGACCAGTGTCCTCAAACCCCCTGCAAAGGATGCCCATAATGATCTAAAATCTCCCACTAGGCCCAATTTTGAAAGTTTCCTCTACTTTCTAGTTACACCATATTGGGGATCAAGCTTTTAACACGTGAATCTTTGGGGAACACTTACAATTATAGCAGACAACAATTTATTTCTGGTATTTCTAAACTGTGGTGGCACAACTATCCACTATCCAGAATTTTCTTTTTTTTTTCTTTTTTAAAATTTATTTATTCTACTTAGATATACATGACAGTGGAATGCATTTTGATTCATTGTACACAAATGGAGCACAACTTCTCACTTCTCTGGTTGTATATGATGAAGAGTTGCACCATACGTGCAGTCATAACATGTACCTAGGACAATGATGCTCATCCCATTCCACCATCTTTACTACCTCCATGTCCCCTCCCCTCCACTCCCTCCCCTTTGACCAAAGTTCTTCCTTTCTCCCCATGCCCCCTCCCCCATCATGGATCAGTATCCACTTATCAGAGAGAACATTCAGCCTTTGGTTTTTTGGGATTAGCTTACTTCGCTTAGCATGATATTCTCCAACTCCATCCATTTACGTGCAAATGCCAAAATTTTATTCTTTTTTATTGCTGAGTAATATTCCATTGTGTATATATACCATGATTTCTTTATCCAGTCATCTATTGAAGGGCATCTGAGTTGGCTCCACAGTTTGGCTATTGTGAATTGTGCTGCAATAAACATTGAAGTGACTGAGTCACTGTAGTAGGCTCTTTGTAAGTACTCTGAGTATAGACCAAGGAGTGGGTCAAATGGTGGTTCCATTCCAAGTTTTCTAAGGAATCTCCATACTGCTTTCCAGATGGATGCACCAGTTTGCAGAATTTTCTCTTCTCTGTCTCTTGCATCTTTCTCTCTTTCTCTTTCTTTGAAGTTTAACAGAAGATAGGGAAATCCTCTGGATCAGAGGATATTTTTTAAGAAGACTTTCTAATAAATGCAACATTAAAAATAAATGATAGAATTTTTATGGTTTAATTGGCAGCATTATTTCTTGCTTAATAATAGCTATAATGATATTAGACACTTGGCAGCAACTTATATTTGATCAAATAATCCACTAGTACACCGAAGTCAGCTCTTACTTACCTTTGAGGAAGATCATATTTGTCTCTTCCCTCCTGCATATCCAGTGATGTCAATCTGTAACTTGAAGTTAGTAATGGAGGGAGTAGTAAGTCTACATTAAAAAGCAAACATTAGAGCTGGTCCTGGTGGTGCACACCTGTAATCCTAGCACTTTGGGAGCCTGAGACAGGAGAATCATAAATTCAAAGCCAGCCTCAGCAACCTTGAGTTGCTAAGCAACTCAGTGAGACCCTGTCTCTACACAAAACACAAAATAGGGCTGGGAATGTGGCTCAGCGGTTGAGTACCCCTGATTTCAATCCCTGGTTTAAAAAAAAAAAAAAAAAAGCAAACATTAGAAATTAGCATGCCAGCCCTAATAGCCAGTTGTTAAACATTTATTAGAACACTACTGATTTTATCTCTGAGTTACAAATTTCACTCTGGAAAAGCATTATCTGCTTTTATTCTCATTATCTGTTTTTCCAGAGTGATTGATCTCATAAGATACAAACACATAAAGTTAAAATGTATTTTAGAAATGGGCACATATCATCCTTTATTTATATGAGCCAGCTATATTCTGAGAATCTGTGCTAATTCTCAGCATAGAGTTTTATGAACAATATATTAAAGTTCATAATAAAGACATTGATGTAATTAACAATTATTTTTTTCCTCTTTCCTTGATAAACATTAAGTTTAAAAGTTTTTAAACAATGTTTTTTAGTAGCAAAATAGTTAGGTTGGTTTGTTTTCATAAAGAAGACCTATAAAGACTTTTCTAGAACTTCCAAATTTACAACAATTGGAGATTTTTAGACTTTCTAAAAAGATGTTCCAGATTTAGCTGGTAGTTAAAAGTTTATTTTTTTTCAAAAAGAAACTTTGTAAAGTTGAAAATTTTTTTACAAAGAGCAGAAATTCCTTTAGCTAATATTTTTCTTTTTGACTATTATTAAACCGTGACCTTAGAAAGACCAGTTTCTTTGCCTTTTGAGATATAGCAATAAAGAAGCAATGCTTTGTTTATGGTATAAAAGAAACAATGTCCTTTAGAGAACAGTAGGTGAGGGGCCATAATTGTCTGTAGAATCTCAGTACAAATGAGTTTTTAATATGAAGCTTTTATTATGGTTCTTATACGTTTAACTGAAAAGGCACTTGAAATTAAACAATAAAATAAAGTTAGAGACCTAAATCACTTCTAAGTCTACACATTACTTTAAAACTTTTGTGTAGGTCGAATGGATATCCTTGGAAAAATTATCACCCATTTTTCTTTTACATCTTTAAGTTTTTATTGTTCATTTATTTTCAATTGTTTTCATATAACATATTCCCTTTGTTTAGGACGATATCTTGATCATAACAGTAGCTCAGGATACTTAAAAATTGTGAATGTATGTATGTATATCTGGTGTATGTGTGTGTATGTATGCATATATACATATATATCTAATAAATTGCTGACAGCATTCAAATTAATCTATGATAAGAAAAGAAATGAGTTTTTGTAAATTATTAAGGACCTTTACTCTGGGCTAAATGAATTCTGTTCCTACTCAAAGTCAAGTTTGACTTTGCTTTCTTTCACTGCAAGTCTTTCCAACTTATTCCTTGAATCTTTTTCCTCTTCCTTTTGCTGCTTTATTCATACTTCTTCAATTACATTTTTTATTCATGCCACATCTTCATAAGATTTGCTGAATCATACAAACACAGAAAATATTGACCCTGATTCTTTACCTTCCTTCATATTAAAATGCATTTCCTCAATACAGGTCACAAAAACTATTGGTGACTATGTACTTTTGTGCAGTTACATTTCTATGCATCAAATGATAAATACTGAACATGCTGCCTAAAAGCAAGAAAACATAATCAAGAATTTCATTTGCTGGCTTTACCATTGAAATGGAAAACCATTTCTGAATTGTCTGAAATGCTTCTTTGACATTATCATTGATAAATAAATAATAAATTAAACTTTTTTTCCTCAAAATGGCTTATGTCAATATTTTATAATGTAAATAGCATTCCTATATTGTATACATGGATATGTAATAATATATTCATGGATATTTATTGGACATCTAACAATTAACATTTTTTTTCTGTGCTAAGGATTAAACCCAAGGCCTAATACATACTGTGCAAGCATTCTGCAACTGAGCTGTTGCCTCATCAATTTTTTTATTTTCTTTGAGACAGGGTCTCAGTAAGTTGCCCAGGCTGGTCTCAAACTTGTGATCCTTCTACTTCAGCCTCCAAAGTAGCTGGGATGACAGGTGTGTGACACTTTGACAAGCTACTTTCTTAATTTTTAAGAGGGTATTTCCTTAATCTGAAAACTTAATTGATAATTGGAAGGCTTAATCTAGTTTTACTTATCTGTTGATATAAGTTTATGAGTTTTTTATATTGGATTTATTTATTAATTCATTTTTTGATACTGAAGATTAAACTGGGGGCCATTAAGTATATTAAGCATGCACTCTCTCACTAGTCATAACCTGAGCCCCCATTTTTTTTGTTTTTAGATACGAAAAGATTTATTATTACCCATGTGGCATATATAGTCACAAACCATACAATGGTGTCATGCATATAACAATGTTTGAGTCATCAAAGGACTACATGTATGAGGCTGGACCCATAAGATTATAATGGTGCTGAAAAATTCTCATCACCAAGTATTTTTAGTGTACCATTTCTACAGTTAGGTATGTTCAGATATACAAATATTTGTCACCATGTTACAACTGTCTACATTATTCATTACAGTAACATGCTATACAGATTTATGGCCTAGGAACTGTAGATGTACCATATAGTCTAGATGTACAGAAGGCTATATTCTGTAATGTACATGCAGTGACAAAGTTGCCAAAGGATACACCTCTCATAATGTATCTCTGTCACTAAGTGACACATAACTGTATTAGAAAAAAAAACCCTCAAATTTAAATTGGAATAGAGTGGGATGATTATCTTTTAGGGAGTAAGATGAAATATTTATGTTAAAAATATAGCATAATAGAAACTACAATATAATTAAGAATATCAACACTAATAAAATAATTTGTTTAGAAAATATTGAATGTTTAAACACAACATAGCAAGTGATAACATTTTGTCTGTAAGTTGCTGTATGGAAATGTTTATTCAGAAGACAAGTAGAACTAAGATTTAAATGAAATTAATTGCACATTATTAATGGGCATATCAGATTCAACCTTCAATCTTGCCTTCTGGTTTGAGATTATGGAAATATCAAATATAGAGAAAAGGAGAAAAATATCTGCTTTCCATTTGGCCCCTTTTTCTTTCTTTTTTTTTTTTTTCTTTTTTTTTTTTTTT